>JAJPUD010010565.1:0-46769 GCA_023553655.1 Myrmecobius fasciatus | reverse complement strand
TTTCCTTTCCTTTCCTTTTCCTTTCCTTTTCCTTTCCTTTTCCTTTCCTTTTCCTTTCCTTTTCCTTTCCTTTTCCTTTCCTTTTCCTTTCCTTTTCCTTTCCTTTTCCTTTCCTTTTCCTTTCCTTTTCCTTTTCCTTTTCCTTTCCTTTCTTTTCCCTTTCCTTTTCCTTTCCTTTTCCTTTCCTTTCCTTTTCCTTTTCCTTTCCTTTCCTTTTTCTTTTTTTTTTTTTTTTGTGGGGGGAGGCAGTGCCTTTCCAAGTCCAGGTCGGTATAGTTTCACTTTGTTATTAATTTTCAAGGTGCAAAAAGACTATATGAATATGCCCCTTCATTCTTCCTCGGTTACTAATTATGCCTGTAACCTTAGGTTAGTCACTTGACCTCTCTCAGTCTCAGTTTCCTCATCTGTAAAATGAAAAGGTTGCATGAGATACCCAAGGATCCTTCTATTACTAAGATGAATTGGTTCTGTCTTTCTCCCCAAAATGTATGTATAGCTTTTTAAAATTTTTTTAAAGCAATGGATTTTGAATGGAATGGATATATCTGTGTACCAATCACTGGGATAAATGCTAGAAATACAAATAGAAAATCAAGACAATCCCTACACTCAAGGGATTTGCATCTTAATTAAGGCTTGAGCCTAATAGAGAAAGGTTAACTTCAAACTAGATGCTTGAGTCCAATAGCCCTTAGAGTACAAAAGCTGGTCAGATGACAATGCTCAGGGATCTGGTAATAAGAGAACTCTATGAGTAAAGCTGACCTGGAATTGGTCAGTTAGACCTGCCTTGTTCCTTCTCTCTCACCCTCTCTTCCTCCTTCCTTCTTCTTCTCTCTCCCTCTCTGTCTTCATGAGTCCAAATCAAGCTTCAGATATGTATTTTCTGTGTGATCCTGGGCAAATGACTTAACCCTCTTGGTCTCAGTTTCCTTATCTATAAAATGAGCTGGAGAAGGAAATGGCAAATGATTTTAGTGTCTTTGCCAAGAAAACCCCAGAGGGGTCATAAAGAATCAGACATGACTGAAAAACAACTCAGAAAAGGGATAGAAGGCCCAAGGTTCATCATCTCTTCCTGAGTTCATGTTTCTTCTCGGTTTAGAGTTCTGTTCAAAACCTACTTCTGGAAATCATGATGTAGTAGATTATAAAATGTCCTGGATCTGAGGTCAGAAAGAACTTAGTTCAAATTTCTCCTCAGACATATATTATTTATATGACCCTGAATATGTCATTTAAGTCATATTCTCTGTGCTTCAGCTTCCTTATTTGTAAAAAGAGGAAATTAGACTGGATATCCCTTAAGGTCCCTCTCGGCTCTAAATCTGTGATTCCCTCATCTCTCTTTACTTCCACTTTACTTCTCTGTTTATCCAAATGGTATGATCAATCAATCAGCAAGTATTTATTAAGTGTTTATTATATGTCAAGCTTTGTCCATAACTTTGTCCCCAAGTAGTGATCATTGGGAAGGAGGTAATGAACCCTTGGAATCAGAAAATTTGGGTTTGAATCTACTCTCTGCTAATTACTACCTGTATGTCATTGGATAAGTCACTTGGTTTACTCATCTATGAAATGAAGGATTTGACAAGTTCTCTAATGCCTTTTCCATTTACAAAAATGTACTGATTCTATGTTTCTACTCAGTTTTCATGCAATTTGGTAAAAAGAACACTGGATTTTTTTTTAATAATAATGGCTTTTCAAACATAATAAAAATGACAATACTACCCAAACTAATCTACTTATTTAGTGCCATACCAATCAAACTCCCAAGAAATTATTTTACAGATCTAGAAAAAATAGTAGCAAAGTTCATTAGGAAGAACAAAAGGTCAAGGATCTCAAGGGGATTAATGAAAAAAAGGCAGATGAAGGTGGCCTTGCTGTACCAGATCTAAAACTATATTATAAAGCAGTGGTCATCAAAACCGTTTGGTACTGGCTAAGAAATAGAGCAGTCGATCAGTGGCACAGGATAGGATATCAGGACAATCTAGTCAATAACCTTAACAATCTAGTATTCGATAAACCCAAAGACCCCAGCTTTTGGGATAAATACTCTCTATTCGGCAAAAACTGCTGGGAAAATTGGAAATTAGTGTGGAAGAAATTAGGGCTTGACCCATACCTAACACCACATACCAAGATAAGATCTAAATGGGTTCATGATCTAGATATAAAGAGGGACTTTGTAAGCAAGTTAGAGGAACGTAATATAGTTTATCTCTCAGACCTGTGGAGATGGAATAAATTTATGTCCAAAGAATACCTGGAACTCCTAATTGAACACCAGATGGATAATTTTTTTTTTAAATTTTTATTTTATTTGCATAACATATGTGTGGGTAATTCTTCAACAATAACCCTTACATAGCTTTCCGTTACAAATTTTTCCCCCCAACTCCCCACCCCTCCCCTAGATGGCAGGATATCCACTACATGTTAATTATGTTAAAATATTGGCAAATCGAATATATGTATACATATTTCCAAACTTATCATTGGTGTGCAAGAAAAATCTTATCTACACAAACGATATATCAGATAAAGGAAACACAATGTAAGCAAACATCAATCAAGGAGTATGAGAATGTTATGTTGTGGTCCACATTTCGCATCCCTCTCTCTGGGTGTATATGGCTTTCTTCAGTGAACAATTGGAGGTGGTTTGAAACATTTCATTGTTGAAGAGAGCCATGTCCATCAGAATTGATCGTCATATAGTACTGTTGTTGCCGTGTATAATGATCTCCTGGTTCTGCTCATTTCACTCAGCATCAGTTCATGTAAGTCTCTCCAGGCCTCTCTGAAATCCAGATGGATAATTTTGATTATATTAAGTTAAAAAGTTTCTGTACAAACAAAACAAATGCAGACAAGATTAGGAGGGAAGCATCAAATTGGGAAATCATCTTTACATTTAATGGTTCTGATAAAGGCCTCATTTCTAAAATATATAGAGAATTGTCTCATATATATAAGAATTCAAGCCACTCTTCAATAGATAAGTGGTCAAGGGATATGAACAGACAATTTTCAGATGATGAAATTAAAACCATCTCTAGTCATATGAAAAGTTGCTCCAAATCACTATTGATCAGAGAAATGCAAATTAAGACAACTCTGAGGTACCACTACACCCCTGTCAGATTGGCTAAAATGACAGGAAAAGGTAACGATGAATGTTGGAGGGGATGTGGGAAAACTGGGACACTAATACATTGTTGGTGGAACTGTGAACGGATCCAACCATTCTGGAGAGCAATTTGGAGCTATGCTCAAAAAGTTGTCAAACTGTGCATACCCTTTGACCCAGCAGTGTTTCTACTGGGCCTATATCCCAAAGAGATCTTAGAGGAGGGAAAGGGACCCACCTGTGCAAGAATGTTTGTGGCAGCCCTTTTTGTAGTGGCTAGAAACTGGAAACTGAATGGATGCCCATCAATTGGAGAGTGGCTGAATAAATTATGGTATATGAATATTATGGAATATCATTGCTCTGTAAGAAACGACCAGCAGAACGATTTCAGAGAGGCCTGGAGGGACTTGCATGAACTGATGCTGAGTGAAACGAGCAGAACCAGGAGATCATCATACATAGCAACAACAGTATTACATGATGATCAATTCTGATGGACATGGCTCTCTGCAACAAAGAATTGTCTCAAACCAGTTCCAATTGTTCACTGAAGAAAACCATATACACCCAGAGAGAGGGAAATGAAATATGGACCACAACGTAACATTTGATGACATTTGCTTGCATTGTGTTGCCTTTCTCTGATTCTTTTTTTTCTTGTAGATAGGATTTTTCTTGCATAACTTCTCAAGCATTTCAACATTATTAACATGTAGTGGACTTTCTAACATCTAGGGGAGGGGAGAGGACTGGGGGTAAAATTTTTAATGGAAAGCTTTGTAAAGATCAATGTTGGGGAACTACCCATATATATGTTATACAAATAAAAAGCTTTAATAAAAAAAATAATAATGGCTTTTTATTTTTCAAAATACATGCAAAGATAGTTTTAAACCTTGTAAAGCCCTTGTAAAACCTTGAGAACATTGGATTTTAAGATGAAATACCTGGATTTTAATCTCTTCTCTGCTGGTTGTCACTTTGCATGTTCTTTGGCAAAGAAGTGAGCTTCCCTGAGCCTCAACTTCTTCAAACATAAAATGAGAGTGTTGGAACTGAATGATTAGGTTCTTTCCTGCTCTGTAGTACATGAGCAATCAGCATGCATACAAGTCTATTTATGCAGTGCAGAGTTACTTTTATTCTATAAAAGATTATAAAATTCATATAGATTTTTGTAGAATAACTCTCAAAACTGGTTTACCTCTCACCTTTGCAAAGTTATATAACTACAGATGAATCATTAGAGAAGACACACATTTAAAAACCTGTCTATGAATTCCCATATGGGTACCAGATTTACATTTCGATAATTGTCATTGTGGCAGCAACTAGTGGGTGCAGAAGATAGAGTGCCAGATGTAGAGTTGAGAAGACTCATCTTCCTGAGTTCCAATCTAGCCTCATACCAGCTGTGTAACCCTGGACAAGTCATTTAACCCAGTTTGCCTCATTTTCCTAATCTGTAAAATGAACTGAAGGAACTGGCAAACCACTTCAGTATCTTTGTCAAGAAAACCTTGAATAGGGTCGTGAAGAGTTAGACATGAATGAAAAACAACTGAAAATTGTCATAATGTACAGGGATATTATTTTATTGTAAATACTCAAATAATTAACTGTATAAAGTATTTATATATTAGCAATATCATTCATAAATATTGAAATGAATATTGAATATTCAATAAGGTATCTCAATTATATTACACTTGAGCTTTGCACAAGACTGTCTTAAAGTTGGAAGTAAATTTAATGTCTCAGTCATATGACATAATGGAAGAAGCTCTAGAAGTATGTCCAGCAAACCAGGGCTGATCTTCCACCAATATAATATTCTGCTTTGAACATATCACTACATTTGGCTAGAGGTATCTGAGAATTTCCAAATATAAATATGAAGCTTTTTTCTCCTAAATCACAAACAATGAAAGTTTTCTTCCATGTAGAATCAGCATTTGTGTATTTTGCAGACAGCTTGTAATTTTGATTTTAAAGTTTCATATTAAATAAAAACACATTTCTTTCCAATCAATTAAATAGTGTTGATTGAATATCGATTGGGTACAAGTTCCTGTTCTAGATAATGAAGTAGATAGAAAGATTTGAGATAGTTCTTGTCCTGAAAGAAGTTACAGTGTAATGGAAGAAATAAGGTATATTTACAAGCAACATAGTAATATAACAATAATGTTAATGATACAATACACAAGGATTCTAAGTGCATGAATATTGTGATAATATTAAACATAGTTCTTGAGATTTGAATCCTTTAAGTAGATTGGAGGGAGGTTGTAAAGAGCTTTAACAACTAAACAGAGGTATTTGCCTTTGTTCCTACAGGTAATAGGAAATCCTTGAAGCTTACTAAATAACATGGTCAGACCTCCACTTTAGGGATGACATTTTGGTAGCTGTGTGGAGGATGTTTTGGAAAGGGACTTTGAGACTAGCAAAGCAATTAAGGGGCTATTGTAATAGTGCAGGTAAGAAGGAATAGAATCCCCAAAGAAATCATAAAGGAAGGAAAGGGCCCCCCCACATGTGCAAGAATGTTTGTGGCATCCCTTTTTGTAGTGGCTAGAAACTGGAAACTGAAGGGATGCCCATCAATTGGAGAGTGGCTGAATAAATTATGGTATATGAATGTTATGGAATATTATTGCTCTGTAAGAAACAACCAGCAGGACGATTTCAGAGAGGCCTGGAGGGACTTGCATGGACTGATGCTGAGTAAAATGAGCAGAACCAGGAGATCATTATACACGGCAACAACAATACTATATGACGATCAATTCTGATGGACATGGCTCTCTTCAACAATGAAATGTTTCAAGCCAAAATGTTCCAATTGGGGGGCGGAGCCAAGATGGCGAACTGCGAACAGCTTTCTCTCTGAACTCCCTCTGACATTCCCCCAACCCAGACAAAGTAAGCTTTAAAACTGGTTTCCGAGTGAGGTCCTCGCCAAGCATTTGGACTACAACGCACTTCTATAAAAGATCTACCTTGAAAGAACTCCGGAGAAGGTTAGCCTCAGGGGAAATCGGCCGCTGGTCGCGATCGGACTCCAGCCGGGGCGGAAGTCAGGGCTGTGATAGAGGGGCAGATTTTGGGCACCCAGGAAGCCCCTGGGAGACGCCTGGGCCACTTTGCTCTGCTTGCGGGCAGGTGCTTTGACAGATCTGCCTTTGGTAAAGGGTGGATCTAGAGAAGCTGAAAACGTGGTCTAGCCCCACCAGCCTCAGACCGGAAGTCAACTCGGCAAACTGCCCCAGGGCAAATATAAATTGTTGCAGTTTTCTCGGCTTTTGACCAATATCCCAACTTTAAATCATGAGCAAGAAGCAGAAGAGAGCTCTCACCATAGAAAGCTTTTACGGAGAAAAAATAGAACAGTCCCCAGATCCTGACATTATGAAAACAATCCCAGATGAAGCCACAAAGGCAGACTTAAGTTGGTCTCCCTTTCAGAAGGCTTACCTGGATGATTGCATTAAGAATCTCAAAAGAGAGCTAGAAGAAGAATGGGGAAATAAATTGAGATCAGGGCAACAGAAATATCAAAAACTGGAAAATAGGACTGGTGAATTGGAAAAAGAAAACAGTTCACTGAAAAACAAAATTGGTGAATTGGAAAAAATCACCAATTCACTGGAAAATAAAAATGGTGAACTGAAAAACAAAATTGGTGAACTGGAAAAAGACAACAATTCACTGAAAAACAAAATTGGTGAATTGGAAAAAGACAACAATTCACTGAAAAATAAAACTGGCAAAATGGAAAAAGAATGCATTGAATCCAGAAATTCAATTGGCCAGCTACAAAAGGAGCTGAAAAAGATAACTGAAGGAAATAATACTCTAAAAATTAAAATTGAACAAATAGAAGTAAATGACTCAATAAGACTTCAAGAATCAGTTAAACAAAAACAAAAAAATGAAAAAATAGAAGAAAATATGAAATATCTCCTAGGAAAAACAACTGACTTGGAAAACAGATCCAGGAGAGACAATTTAAGGATTATCGGACTCCCTGAAAGCCACGATGAAAAAAAGAACCTGGATGCTATCTTCCAGGAAATCATGAAAGAGAATTGCCCTGATGTTTTAGAATCAAAATGTTCCAATTGTTCGCTGAAGAAAGCCATATACACCCAGAGAGAGGGATGTGAAATGTGGACCACAACATAACTTTTTCATGCTCTCTATTGATGTTTGCCTGCATTGTGTTTCCTTTATCTGATTTTTCTTTCTTGTAGATACGATTTTTCTTGCACAACAATAAGTGTGGAAATATGTATACATACATTTGATTTCTCAAGTATTTTAACTTAATTAACATGTAGTGGATATCTTGCCATCTAGGGGAGGGGTGAGGAGTAGGGAGGAAAAATTTGTAACAGAAAGCTTTGTAAGGGTTAATGTTGAAGAATTACCCATACATATGTTTTGCAAATAAAAAATAAAATAAAATAAAAAGAAGGAATAGAATCTTGAACTAGTGTGGTAACTGTGTGGGTGGAGAAGAGACAAATTGAAAGATGTTGTGGGGTAGAAAAGGAAGATTTGGCAAATAACTGCTTATTTGAGGCAAAGTTTAGAATAACTCCAAATTTTCACATTTGGGTAACTGGGAGAAAGGTAGTACCTTCTATACATTTGGGAATAAATAGACAAAAGGGAAGGAAGCAATAGAGTAAAGATGAGGAGAGAAAACAATGGTGGAATGAAATAGGAGAGAAGGCAAAAGAATTGTGAGCATAAGTGAAGGGTTTGGTATTTAAAATTTCCTACAACCTGGCCCCTAACTACTTTTTGACTTAGCATAGACTTTCATATACTCCCCTTTTTATTGTTTCTTAGACATGACAGTCTATCTCTCTTCATATCTTTGATTGGATTTCAGGTCTAAAGTGCCCTCCTTCCTCACATCTGCACCTTAGAATACTAAGATTTCTTTAGAATTCTTAGAATTCAATTTAAAAACTATGTTCGACACAAAACCTACAAAAAATTGTCTCCTTTTTGGATATATACCTGCACATGTACATGTCCCCTTACCCCCACCTCTCCATAGAAACTCCTTGAGAGCAGGAATTGGTTAACTTTCTTTATATTCCCATTTGCTAACAGAGTTCCTTGTATATAACAGATGCTAAATATCACTTGTTAATTGATTGATTGAAAATAACATCCATTACCCCTCTGAGATGGGTGGATTTAGGAATAAGTGGAAATAGAGCTTTTTAGGTGAAAGTAGAGCTTTTTAGGTGTAAAGGAAGCATATCATGTTGGGTGACTTCAATTCTCTTATTAAACTGAGAAACTAGAACAGCAACAGAATGAGAGGCATAGGGTGTAGTTTTGTATTCGGAAAGAATGGAAAATAACTCATTAGTTGTAATTCTTTAAGGTTTGTAATAGTTAAAATTAAGAATTCATCTGGGATGAGTGATATGTTAAAAAGATGTCTGAGCAAGAGTGAGGACTCGGATCAGGTTATAAAACATTTCACACCAAAATGTAGAATTGTCATCTACAAGGAACGTAGTAGATGTCTGTCTTTTCAGCTTTGGTATATGATTCATATTCATAGACTAAAGAGAGCCATCACTGCATTATTCCTAAAGGATTTTTTTTAGCTAAAATGAAGAGTTTATTAGTGCTGTAGTATTCCAATTCATGCTTTTAACCTTGTTCATTAAAAAGGAAGTAGAAAACCAGAATCTAAAAGACTTCCTTTGCCAGAAATACTAGCCTAGAGTACAGCATTCAATAAGCATTGATTACTCAGTCTGAGGCAGTTTACTGCTGATTTTATTTCTCTAAAAGAGTCAATTATTCTGGCTAGGCCATTTTTATTCATGGACCTGCTATTTGAACTTGAAGAATGACTTTTAATAGAATAAAGTCTTGAAAATAATCATTTTAAAAATTGCTGTTTCTCAGTGGTCTTAAAATGTTGACCTGGTAAATCATAAAGAAGTCCAGAGAATGCTTTTTGGCAGAAAGTTAGAGAATTATAGAGTACATATTCCACATACGAATGCAGTTCTAGGTCAAATTACACAACATTTATCTTTGTTGTATTTCTCTAGTATTCTCATCAGTCAACTGGCATTTATTAAAGACCTAGTATGTGGCAGGCACTATGCTAAACATCAGAGATTCAGAGAAAGGCAAAATCAAACCAAACCAGTCTCACCTCTCTGGGAACCCAAATCAAAGGCACTGTTCAAATAAGATGTACTCTATATAGAAAAAAAGTAACAGGGTTAATTGAAGATAATTAACAAAGGAAAAATACTGAAACTGAAGAGGACTTCTTGCTAAAGATAGGAATTTTGCTGAAATTTTGAAGAAAGATTTGAAGGAAGGGAAGTTTGGAAGTATAGATGAGGAAGAAAAATGTTCAAGATTTGAGGATAACTCACCAGTGTGAACACTAGAAATTGGAGTGTGGTATGTAAAAAACAGTATCACATATATAGAAAAAAGGAAGAAATACAAAGTACTAAATCAAATCAATCCTTGCCTATAAAAGTTATTTCTTGACACCAATATTGATTTTTGTGTTGGCCTTTTTTCTTCAATGTATTTTTATTTATTTCATGAAATATTTCACAATCACATATAAATTTTGAGTTCTAAATTCTTTCATTCCCTTTCCTTGAGAAGGCAAGTAATTTAATATAGATTGTACATGTAAAATAATGCAAAATATTTCCATAATAGTCAAGAAAATAGAACACAAAAGAAAAAAAGTGAAAAAAATCTACTGCATTCAGACTCAATTAGTTCTTTTTCTGGATGTGGATAGCATTTTTTTCTTTATGAGTCCTTTGGAATTTTCTTGGACTATTGTGTTGCTGAGAATAGCTCTCATTCATAGTTGATTCACAGTCCCTTTTCTGTACAATGAGCTGGTTTTATTCACTTCACTTTTTATTAGTTCATAAAAATCTTCCCAGACTTTTCTGAAATTATTCTGCTCACCATTTATTATAACACAATAGTATTCTACCAAAATCATATATTACAACTTGTTCACCTGTCCCTCAATTCATGAGTACCTCTTCAATTTCTGATTCTTTGCCACCATAAAAAAATCTGCTATAAATATTTTTGTATGTATAGGTTATTTTCTATTTTTTTTAAATCTCTTTGGGATATAGACTTAGTGGTATTGCTGGTTTGAAAGGTATGCAGTTTTATAGCCCTTTGGGCATAACTCCAAATTGCTTTCCAGAATGATTGGATTAGTTCACAATTCTACCAATGGAACATTAGTGTCCTAATTTTTCTTTCTTTTTTTTTTTCCTATTTTTAAACATTATTTTTCTTTTTGGGGGTACATTCATTTTTATTTTTTTTCCCAAGCTTTTCCTTTCCTTCCCCCCACCCCCACCCCTAGATGACAGGTAATCTAATACATGCTAGATGGGATAAATTATATGACAAATACAATAGATGTATACATATCTATACAGTTATCTTACTGCACAAGAAACATCAGATCTAGAAAGAGAAGAAGAAAAAAACAACCTAAGAAGGAAAACAAAATGCATGGAAATATTCACAGAAAGCGTTAAAATGCTGTGTTGTGGTTCACTCTCAGTTCCCACAGGCCTCTCTCTGGATGTATATGACTATCTTCATCGCAGCACAACTGGTTTGAATCATATCATTGTTGAAGAGAACCATGTCCATCAAAATTGATCATCATATAGTCTTGTTGCTGTGTATAATGTTCTCCTGGTTCTGCTGATTTCGCTCAGCATCAGTTCATGCAAGTCTCTCCAATCCTCTCTGAAATCCTCCTGTTGGTCATTTCTTACAGAGCAATAATATTCCATAACATTCATATACCATAATTTATTCAGCCATTCTCCAATTGATGGGCATCTTTTCAATTTCCAGTTTCTTGCCACTACAAAAAGGGCTGCCACAAACATTTTTGCACATGTGGGTCCCTTTCCCTCCTTTAAAATCTCTTTGGGATATAGGCCCAGTAGAAACACTGCTGGGTCAAAGGGTATGCACTGTTTGATAACTTTTTGAGCATAGCTCCAAATTGCTCTCCAGAATGGTTGGATCCGTTCACAGTTCCACCAACAATGTATCAGTGTCCCAGTTTTCCCACATCCCCTCCAACAGTTATCATTATCATTTCCTGTCATTTTAGCCAATCTGACAGGTGTGTAGTGGTATCTCAGAGTTGTCTTAAAATGCATTTCTCTGATCAATAGTGATTTGGAGCACCTTTTCATGTGACCGGAAATAGTTTCAATTTCTTCGTCTGAAAATTGTCTATTCATATCTTTTGACCATTTGTCAATTGGAGAATGGCTTGAATTCTTATATATTTGAGTCAATTCTCTATATATTTTAGAAATGAGGCCTTTATCAGAACCTTTGGATGTAAAAATATTTTCCCAGTTTACTGCTACCCTTCTAATCTTGTCTGCATTCATTTTGTTTGTACAAAAACTTTTTAACTTGATATAGTCAAACTTATCTATTTTGTGATTAATGATGACTTCTAGTTCTTCTTTGGTCACAAATTCCTTCCCCCTCCACAGGTCTGAGAGGTAAACCATCCTACATTGTTCTAATTTGTTTATAATATCATTCTTTATGCCTAGATCATGAATCCATTTTGACCTTATCTTGGTATATGGTGTTAGGTGTGGGTCAATGCCTAATTTCTTCCAGACTAGTTTCCAATTATCCCAGCAGTTTTTGTCAAATAGTGAGTTTTTATCCCAAAAACTGGGGTCTTTGGGTTTATCAAACACTAGATTACAATTGTCATTGAGTATTTTGTCCTGTGAACCTAACCTATTCCACTGATCCACTACTCTATTTCTTATCCAGTACCAAATGGTTTTGGTGACCACTGCTTTATAATATAGTTTTAGATCTGGTGCAGCTAGGCCACCCTCATTTGCATTTTTTTTCATTAATTCCCTTGAAATTCTTGACCTTTTGTTTTTCCAGATGAATTTTGTTGTTATTTTTTCTAGTTCAGTTAAATAATCTCTTGGGAGTTTGATTGGTATAGCACTAAATAGATAGATTAGTTTAGGTAGTATTGCCATCTTTATTATTTTCGCTCGACCTATCCAAGAGCACTTGATGTTTTTCCATTTGTTTAGATCTGACTTTATTTGTGTGGAGAGTGTTTTGTAGTTTTGCTCATATAGATCCTGACTTTCCCTTGGCAGATATATTCCCAAATATTTTATACTATCAATAGTTATTTTGAATGGAATTTCTCTTTGTATCTCTTGCTGTTGCATTTTGTTGGTGATGTATAAAAATGCTGATGATTTATGTGGATTTATTTTGTATGCTGCAACTTTGCTAAAGTTGTGGATTAATTCTAATAGTTTTTTAGTTGATTCTCTAGGGTTCTCTAAGTAGACCATCATATCATCTGCAAAGAGTGATAATTTGGTTTCCTCATGATCTACTCTAATTCCTTTAATCTCTTTTTCTTGTCTTATTGCCAAGGCTAGCATTTCTAATACAATATTGAACAGTAATGGTGATAGTGGGCAACCTTGTTTCACCCCTGATCTTATTGGGAATGGTTCCAGTTTATCACCATTACATATGATGCTAGCTGATGGTTTTAAATAGATGCTACCGACTATTTTAAGGAAAAGTCCATTAATTCCTATACTCTCTAATGTTTTTAATAGGAATGGATGTTGGATTTTAGTGTCCTAATTTTTCCACATCCTCTCCAATATTTATCATTTTCTCTTTCTGTCATATTAGTCTGATAAGGTGAAACCTCAGATTGTTTTAATTTCTCCAATCAATAGTAGTTTAGAACATTTTTCATATGACTATAGATAGTTTTAATCATTGTCTGAAAACTGCCTTTGACATCTTTGACCATTTATTAATTGGGGAATGACTTGGTTTTTTTATAAATCTGACTTAGTTCTTTATATATTTGAGAAATGAGGATTTTATCAGAGAAACTTGCTGTAAACATTTTTTCCCTTCCAGTTTCTTGCTTCATTCTTGGCTGCATTGGTTTTGTATGGACAAAACCTTTTTGATTTTTTGTAATCAAAATAATCCATTTTACATTCCATAATGTTTTCTACCTCTTGTTTGTTGATAACTTTTTCTTTTATCCATAGATCTGACAGGTGAAATTTTCCTTAATTTGACTTATTGCCCTTTATTTCTAAATCATGTATCTATTTTGATCTTGTCTTGGTATGTGGTAGGAGGCATTGGTATATGCCTATTTTCTGCCAAATAGCTTTCCAGTTTTTCTAGCAATTTTTGTCAAATAGAGAGTTTTTGTTCCAAACGTTTAGATCTAGATTACTATGGTTATTTACCTTTATATGTTGTGAATCTAATCTATTTCTCATATTCATTGCTTTATTTTTAGCCAGTTTCAGATTATTTTGATTAGCACTTCATAATATAGTTTGAAATCTGGAATGGCCAAACTGCTTTCCTTGACATTGTTTTTTTCATAGATTCCCTGGATATTCTTGACCTTTAGTTCTTTTAGATGAATTTTGTAATTATTTTTCTCGCTCTATAAATTAATTCTTTGGTAATTTGATTGGTATAGCATTGCATAAGCAAATCAACTTGAGTATAACTGTTATTTTTGTTATATTAGCCCAGCCAATTATTTAGAGACCTGATTTTATTTGTGTAAAAAGTGTTTTGTAAGTGTGTGCTTATTGTCCCTGGGTTTATTCTGACAGATTCTCAATTATTTCACTTTGTTAACCTTTATTTTAAATGAAATTTCTACTTCTATCTCTTCCTTCTGGACTTTGTTGGTAATATATAGAAATGTTGATTTGTATAGTTTTATTTTATATCTTGCAACTTTGCTGAAGTTAATTGTTGCAGGTCATTTTAAAGTTGATTCTCTAGGATTCTCTAAGTATACCATTATGTCATCTTCAAAGACTGATAATTTTGTTTCCTTGTTACCTATTCTAATTCCTTCAATTTCTTTTTTGTCTTATTGTTATAGTTAGCACTTCTAGTAAAATATTATATAATTGTGGTGATAATAGACATTTTTATTTCACCCCTAATCTTATTAGAAAGGCTTTCATTTATGTTTTAGTTAAGGGTTTTTTTTTTAAATAAAATGATTTGGTATATTTTTGACTTTTCAATGAAAGGTAAAGTGGCTATTAAATGTATCAGAAATGTAAAAAAAACAAACAAAAAAAGCAACTCAGCTCAGAATTTGAATTAATTAGGTCAAGAAGGTTAGTTAGCATTAATCTTTTCCATGCTTCTTAGTGAAAATCAATGTAGTAGACAAGGCATATATTTAGAATGCAGTAGGAGTGACTAAATTGGAGGAAAATTAGTAATATAAAATGATTGTTGTAATAAGCATTTCAATTCTGCTTAAATATATGTTGACGAATGTTGTAAGGACCAAATGAGAAAATATGTAAAGTGCTTGGTAAAATGTAAAGCATTACATGAATATTAGCTATCATGGTTACTGTTACTAATATTAATATTCTTAATAGTGGGCATTTACATAGGACCTGTTTGAGGCCATTTATTATGCTTTATTAATATTATCTCATTTGATCCTCTTACAACTGTGGGAAGTTATTATCCCCATTTTATAGATGAGGAAATTGTAAATAGAGATTATTGATTTAATCTAGGAGGAAAATGACTCATTACTCTCAGAGAAGAGGCAATTGGGGTTAAGTGACTTGCCCAGGGTCACACAGCTAGGAAGTGTTAATTTCTGAGATAGATTTGAACCCAGGTCCTCCTGACTTCAGGACTGGTGCTCTATCCTCTGCACCACCTAGCTGCCCCCATGTCCATTTCTTTATATAGGGAGCCTTCAGTATACTCCACCTCCCCATTAGTTGATCCCATAAATTCTTGGATTTGCTTTAGATGGTAATTCTAATAGTCCTATAGAACAGAGTTTCCTAATCTTTGTGTATGTCATGGACTCCTATGGTAGATAATTGAAACCTATGGACCCCTTCTCAGAATAATTTTTTAAAATCACTCCTTTGGGATTCATGGACCTTGGGTTAAGAATGCATGATTCAGATAAATTTATTATTTATGCCTCATTACCATATTTCACAGTAGTGATTTTATATAATATATATGTGCATACATACATTTTACACACATGTGTATATGCAAGTAAATGTGTATGTACATGTGTACACATGTAGATTACACATCTTTTATATATGCATCATATACATACAAGTGTGTACATATATGTGTGTATATGTATATGTGTGTATGTATATACATATACATCCATCCACATATATATATATATATATATATATATATATATATATATATAATATCTATGCTGTTATTTATCCTTCACTTTTGAAAAGGACCACTGGCATCCTGGGATGATCTCTTGACTTGTACATGGATTAATACTTACAAGCATTTATATCATTAAATGTCAGATTAACTTGTTCTCTTTAATTATAATTTTTATTATGTTTCTTTGATTGGAATCTGAAATGGCTTAGCTATGAGCTAACCTCATATTTTGTTGCTTACAGAGCTTGGTCATCTGCTCAAAACCTGACTAAAAATTAGAGCAAACATTGTTCATTGCCTCTAACTTTAATTTCCTACACCCTAAAAGCTGTATACAACAACATAAAGATAATAGCAGCAGTATTGAAGAAAAACATCTCTTTGGTTGTATGTTCCATTAACCTAGAAAATCTTACCGCATGAATGAACTGGTAGGAAACACAATTTACAATGCATAATGAATGAGCTTGAACTTCTTAAGTATCTAAGCTATATTACTGATTGAATGCCTGGGAGTTCTTTACAAAGAATCTTGAATGAATCAGCCCCAAAGTAAATGCTCTGTTGCTGACTCAACAATGTCTTTCTGCTTTCACTTATTTTAAGCTGTTTTTCAGCATCTTATTAGTGAGTAGTTCCCCAGACTCTGCTTGGAATATCCCATCCTAAATACTTGTAATTAAAATCAACTGTAAAATTGACAAGTTGCTCATCAACCCTTATTGTCTTTAATACAGTTTAACAGGATGCTGTCAGCAAAATATGTTTGGGATAATGCTGTCATTATGGCATTTTAAGGAGAGCAAACCTAGCTCTAAAGACATGGAGTTGAGTCCTCCTCAGTTTTGTTTTTATTTTATTTTAGTTTTATCTGACTCTTCCTGACCTCATTTGGGGTTTTCTTGGCAAAGATACTGGAGTGATTTGCCATTTCCTTTTCTAGCTTAATTTACAGATGAGGAAACTGAGGCAAACAGGGTGAAGTGACTTGCTGAGGGTCACACAGCTAATAAGTATCTGAGGCCAGATTTGAACCTGGAAGATGAGTTTTCCTGACTCTAAACCTGGTATTCTATCCACTGTGCTATTTACCTTCCCATCCTCCTGTGTGAATTTCAAATAATTGCCATCTGAGAAAGTGTGGTTATGTCAGTTTAGGATACCTTAGTCCAACATATAGATTTTTATTCAGACCTCAATATGTGATAGAAACAAGTATATCACATCCAAACTGATAACTGGTGTCTTTCTATTAAAATAATATTTTTATTTTAAAATGTAAGATTTCTTTTTATCAGTAACATCATATACCAGTTAGACCAAAGGATAAAAGACAAACTCAAATTATAAATTATTCGAATAATAAATTAAACATCTTGGTCACTACTTAGCTATTAAAATTCCAAATATTGGTTTTCTTTAATAGGAGAAAAAGGCCATATTATTTTTTTCTCAATTCCCCTAGAGAAAAGACTTACTTTCTATGGTCTCCTGATCAAAGAGAGAGTGTTAATTACCTCTTTAGCAATTCCTATTATTCTGTGAACACCAACTGCTCTTTATTTCTCAAAGAGGTAAGTTCTCTGCTCCATGGCTCTGACTTCCTTTACCACCTCTTCAATGCACGTCTAGAATTTTCAAACTGGTAATTACCTTAGAGATCATCCAGGACAAATACCTCATTTTACAGATGAAGAAACTAAGACCTTCAGAGCCTCTCCTGGCAGTTGAATTTATACCTCCATTTTATAACATGACTTCCTAAAGGGGATAGGTAGTTTTTCTTCTAAACATCATAAAACCACCACAAAAACAAACCAAGTTTAGACAAAAATAAACAGGTTATTTTTGGTGTGATTTTTAAAAATATTCCTATTGAGATGAACCTAAAAAGATTAAATTTAATAGACATAAACATAAAGGTGTATGCTTAGATTTTTTTTTAAAAGGAGTCACATAATAGGTTAGACATGATTTAATTGTTACCAGGTCTCTATGAAAAAGAAATGGAGGAATTTTTGGATTTGCAAGCTTAATATGAGTCAATATCATGACATGGAAGCCTTCCCTTAATATTTCCCTCAAAAGCTCAATGGAATCAGAGACTGCATTAATATGCCAGCCAGAAAAAAGGGATACTGCAGTCTTGTTGTAAAGGCAGCTAAGTGGCACCATAGTGCACAGAGTTCTGGACATGGATTTAGGAAGACCTTTGGTGAAATGTGGCAGACACTAGCTGGACCAGGAAAAGTCACTTAACTTTTGCTTACTTTAATACACCGGAGAAGGAAATGGCAAATTACCCCAGTATCTTTACCAAGAAAACCCTACGGACCATATGATTCTTGAGGTCATCATAACTTAGACATGACTGAATTGGACAACAAGAAGCCCCCTTTTTAGCCTTTGTCAGACAATACTGGGAGTCCTTCCTTTGGAGAAGGAAATTGATCACCTAGAGTACTTTCAAAGTATGATGACCAATAGAGTATCCAAAACCATATCATATAAAAATTCATTGAGGGAACAATGTACTTATCCTGGAGAAGAAAAATCATGAAGGCAAAGCCAGTTGCTTTTAGTATTTAAATTTTCATTAATAGAGGAAAGAACTAGAAATAACAAAGAGAAGCAGATTTCAGCTCCTTATAAGGAAAACATTTCCTAACTAAAAGTAGTCTTATAGTAGAATGGGTTACCACTGGAATTTGTGTTCCCTATCACTAGAAATCTTTAAGTATTGGCTGGAAAACCATTTATCAAGACTAGTTTAGACAAAATGCCTCTTTTGGTAAGAGATGTGTTTGATTTCTAAATCTCCTTTCAACTCTGAGATTCTGTGATCCCAGTAAAAGTTCACTGTGACTATTCACACAGAATGACTGAATGATTTGACCATTAATTTATTAAAGAAAAATGCAGCCATACCATTGGAAAATGTCAAAGAACCAAAAAAAAAAAAGAACAAAAAAAGTGTTTCCTCTATTTTTGGCTAATAAAATTATTATTAATAATAATAATGAATAAATGATTTTTCTAACTCCAAATCCAGGTAGCTCTCTGATGTCACAATCTAAGAGGAGAAAATAAATATTAAAAAATTTAAAAATTTAAAAAAGACGAGAAAATAATGAGTAACATTGTCATATCTGACTTGGGCAGAAATAAAATAATTTTTTTTTTCTATTTTTACTTTTTCCATAACTTGCTTGGCAAGGAAAATAGTTCCCCTGGAAGAGCTGTTATGTAAATAAAGTGAAAGAGTTTTAGCTCATGTTACATTTGATATAATGGGTTTTTTTTTTCCCATCCATAGCTTCAAAGCTTCTGTGAAAATATGGCTTTTACTTAGAGTCTAATTCAATTATATTCTGTATTTCCCTTCAGGTAGATATTCATTATAGTTTTGTAGGGACTTAAAAATAAGAGATGCTCAATAAATATTTGTTGAATTAATGTTGAATAAAAGTAACATGCTATGGACAGGAAAGGACTTGGAATAAAACTCAATAGAAGGCTTGGCTTTACCATAAGTCAGATATGTGGTCTTGGGAAGGTGTTTTATCCCCTGATTCCTTAGTTGATTTATTTGTAAAATTTGGACTAGATAATTTATATAGTCCTCTCCAAATCTAAAAATTATATAATATTTTGATTAGCATTTTCCATCTAATTTCAAGGGAAATAAAGAAACAAATGTATAGTTTCCATTAAATTATTACTTCTTCAACAAATATTTCACTGCCTTTGGGGCCTCATTTTTTTATTTGTAAAATGGACTAAATAACCCGTTTTAGATCTACATCTGTAATCTTATGGAGGGTAACAGGATAAAGAAGTATCTTGAGCTCTCCCTACTCTCAAGAACTTTATATTCATGATAAAGCACTATTTATTGGTACTACTAGCACAAGGAAAAGTTAGCATTTCATTACATTTCATCTAAACATGATAGTTTGCAATAATGGGTAGAAAGCTGACCTCAAAGTCAAGAAGACACTTCTAATGCTTATTATAGCAGTCTAACTCTGGGTAGGTCAGTTAATTTCTCCCCTGAACTCTTCCCCACAACTGTCAAAAATTGTATATTGTACAGAGAAGAATGATCTTCATTGCTAGAATTATAGTTGTACTTAGCAGAAGTACTCTGCACCCCAAAATCACAGATCCAATAAAACTAACCCAAATTTTAAAAATCATATAAATACAAATACTTAGTATTAATCTAAATGCTATTGCTTATATAAACTGTTGATACTTTTGTATGATTCAGAAAGATGTCAGTGTCATTCACATTTCTTAAAATGTAAGTTTTTGCAAAGCTGTCTGAATTTTGATTCATTCTGACATTTAGCAGGCCCCTAAAGTGCTTTTTAATTGATTCTGGTTCATTCAGTATACACTTATTAAATACTTGCTATGTTGAAGGTACTGGAGTAGACAGTAGGGATACAAAGATTTTTATAATTGTGCAGATGCTACCCTCAAGGAAGTTAGAGTTTAGTGGAGAGGGGAATATAATAATTAAAAGTATTAGATAAGGGAATAATGAGAGATTCAGACAAAGAAAATTAGGAAATCTGAGGAAGGAGAGAACAGTTCAGTTAGGAAGATTAGTTGTGTCCTCATTTGGTTTGTTTTTTTTTGTTTTGTTTTTTGTTTTGTTTTGTTTTTGTTTTTTGGCAAAGTCTAGAGCAGTTTGCAATTTCCTTCTCCATCTCATTTTATAGATGAGGAAACAAGCAAATATGTAAAATGAGTTGCTTAGTGTCACACAGCTGGTTAAGTGTCTGGAATCTGTACTAAATAAGGATTATGAAAGGAATACATGCACAAGCACGCACACACATATGTAAAATATACACTAAATAAGAAGGATTATGAAAGGGATGATAAAGGATTTTATTCCAGTGTTGAGGAAGCTATCCACTCAATTGCTCAATATTTGGAATTGAGCATGTTGAGTTGACAGAAAAGCTAATTGTCCAGTATGAATAGAATTTTTGTTTATGATGTGAAGTAAAGATAGAAAGCTTGAACTAGATTAAATGCCAGGCTGACATATTTGTGTTCAGTCCTGTAGAGGGATTCTTAACTTTTAGCAGGGATTCTGAATCTAGGTCCCAGACCACATTGGCAGTCTTTTGAAGCCTATGGACCCCTTCTGAGAATTCTATTTTTAAATTTATAAAATAGACTGCATAGTATTACAAAGGAAACCAGTTGCATTGAAATTCTGTTATCAATATATATGTGTGTGTGTGTGTGTGTGTGTGTGTGTGTGTGTGTGTGTGTGTGTTTAAAAGAACAAGTTCACAAACCCCTGATGAGAACAGCCACTAGAGTGTAGACAATTAGGAGTCAGAGAAAGTTTTTGAGGAGGGAGAGTGCATTAATACTGTCTGTATCAATTATTTTAGTTTTTAATTTTATAACATTACTTAACTATCTTCCTTCTTGGTTGAGTTCATAAACTCCTTGAAGGAAGGAACTGCCTCTCAGACTTAAACAAATAAAAAAAATCTTTTAGAAATTAATATATTGTAGGTGCTTTGGAATCCTCAATAGGTTGAATTTTAAAATTCAAAATATAGATTTTGGATTGAAGTATCTGTAAAAATATAACATCCTTAGAAAGATTTGGGTGTTTCCTTTAGCTGAGAGCCCCCAGTTCCTCTCAACAAATATTTATTTCCAATCCAGATAATAAGAAACAATATTCCCTCTCTCTATCCTAGGAAAATAGCAGAAGCAATAGGGGGAAAAAACAAAAATGGGCAGCTGTGCATTTTATTCACTGATTTTATTGTTCATAGCTCACAGATTTAAAGCCAGAAGGGACTTTAGAATTTATCTCATCCGTGCCTCTCATTTTACAGATGAGAAAACGTTTCCATTGGGACAGAATAACTTGCCCAAGGTCCCATAGCTATGAATTACTGGAGCCAAGGTCTGAATTCAGATCTTCTGACTCCAGCAATAGCACATTTACATTATTTTATCAAGCATCCATGATTTATTCTCTTGTGAGTATTTGCTTTATTGATGCAGAGAGAAAGCCCTGTATTTATTATGATGTTATTTTAGTAAGTTATTGTGGCCCAAAAGCTTCATTCCCCAGTAAGTAGCCAGACATTTAAAAATGAGCTCCACTAAGGTAATGGTATAAATATGTATACATATATTGGATTTGTCATATATTTTAACATAGTTAACATGTATTGGACTACTTGCCATCTAGAGGAGGAGATGGGGGAAGGAGGGAAAAATTTGGAACAGAAGGCTTTGCAAGGGTCAGTGTTGAAAAATTACTCATGTATATGTTTTTGCAAATAAAAAGCTTTAATAAAAAATAAAAATAAATAAAAATGAGCTCCACTGAACAAGAGTTCTAAGTTTATAGAAGCCAGATGCAAAATCTGTCTGTCATGAAACCTTGCTCGGTGTCTCAGTGGATGGAGCATTGGGTCTGCCCTCAGCTTTATTCATTCATTCATGGATTATTATTTATGTATTAACCTCTTCCTACTTCAGTTTCCTCAGCTGTAAAATGGGGATAATAATAACTCCCAGAGTCATTATGAGGTTCAAATGACATAATATTTGTAAAGTCCTTAGCAAAACAATTGGAAAATAGTTTAAGTGCTTAATAATTGTTAAGTACCTAGGTCTACTTGATAGAGCTCTGGGACTGGGGTCAAGAAAACTCATCTTCTAGTGTTCACCTTCAGCCTTCAGACATTTACTAGCCATATAACGCTGGACAAATCACTTCACCATGTTTGCCTTAGTTTCCTCACCTGTAAAATGAGCTGGAGAAGGAAATGGCAAACCACTCCATTTTCTTTGCCAAGAAAACCCAACTTAAGGTCACAGAGAGTCAGTTGGACATGTGAAAATACTGAACAACAATAAATATTTGCTCCCTTTTCCACTTCCAAATCAATAGGGACAGGAGCAGTTTGCACACAAATGATACAATTGTCAGCAAACTCAGAAAACATCCATATTCATGATATTTAGGAATAAAGATGATAAGCTTTTATTTCATTCTTTTAAAATTACTTATCTATCACAATTTTTTCTTTTAAATTGAATTTCTAGATGAGACAATTGAGTTTGAGGGATTGTCATTTGCCTGGGATCATATAGTTAGTAAGATTTTGTAGCAGGATTGGAATACTGATCTTCTTGATTTCAGAATCTAGTGCATTATCCAGGATGCCGTCTAGCTTCCTATCAGGCACAAAAGCAGGTCTGTAGTAAAGAAAGATCTTTCCCTCAAAAAGAGTTGTCCTGACCCTTGTTTTGCTCCTGGACTCTAGTGCCTGGAGGAGAGAGTGGGGCTGATGACTTTGCTCAGTTCTGCCCCATTTAAATCAAATTCACTTGCAAGTCAAGACTTGGTCCTCCTGATGCCATTGGTCCTCTTCAAGGGCAAATGGCAACAAATACCTCAAAGAACACAGACTCCAGCCCAGTACTTTCCAGACAGTGCATTTATCCATTAAAGATGAATCTTCTGGTAGTCTTCTTCATCTGAATTTCTGCCTTTATCATCCCCCAATTTACTTCAGTATTCCCTGTTCTTCCCTTCTTTCTTTCAGTGGCTGTTAAAATTCTTTCCCTCTCTCCCACATAATCTGCAAAAATAAAACAAATGAAAACCCTAAATCCTCTATAAGGAGTAGTTGGTAGATGGTATTTATCTCCATATTTGCTGTGTTTCATTGCTCAAGATATCATTCCTAATACTGAACTCTCAATGTATATGTGACTTCATATTGGTCTTTTAAATAACTTTCTTTTCCCTAAAGTGAAAAATGTCATTTTGGGAGGAGGGAAAGTACATTAATACTGTTTTCATCAATTATTTTATTTTTTAATTATATATCTTTGCCTAGTTATCTTGTTTCTTGATTGAGTTTATAACTCCCTTGAGGGCAGGAACTAACTTTCAGACTTAAACCAAAAAATACTCCAGAAATGAGTAAAATATGGGTGCTCGAAAAATCCTCAGTGGGTTAAATTTTAAAATTTGAAATATAGAATTTTGATTGAAATTGGAGAGAAAACAAAGAATCTGTGGAAATATAACATCCTTAGTAGGAAGGTTTTGGTGTGTGTGTCTCTCTCTCTCTTTTTTTTTTTTGCTTTTTGCTGAGGCAATTGGGGTTAAGTGACTTGCCCAGGGTCACACAGCTAGGAAGTATTAAGTGTCTGAGACCAGATTTGAACTCAGGTCCTCCTGACTTCAGGGCTGGTGCTCTATCCACTGCGCCACCTAGCTGCCCCCTCTCTCTTTTTCTGAGAGTATTCAGGAGTTGATGTATTAGTATGGAAAATTTTTTTTACCTGATTTACAGTGGAAAAATTTCAATTATATCCTTCTTTTGATGAGGTAAATCATTATGATGGACAAACAGTATCTGACTACAACTTAATTGGATGAAAACAATGAGCTACCCTAAGTACTGAATATATATATATATATGTATATGCATATATACACACATGTATACAAATATATACACACATACAGTGATATGTATATACACACATGTGCACATATATGTATATATGTATGTGTATATATACATGCACACAGACTATTGATGTTAATAATTAAAGTGACAACATTTTTGTGTATGTGTTTATGGATTGTTGTTGTTGTGGGGTTCACACAATATTTTCTTGTATTCTTATTCTCATTGGTTACATGCTTTTATCTGCTGTTTACTATTGATACCAGCAGGTTTATCTTATTTCTAATCTAAAATGCAAGCATTTCCTTTAGTCCCTGGAAATTTAAGCATGAATATCTTGGTTATCTATGTAAGTGATAGTAAGAACATCTGAGCCCTCTAATCAGCCTCTGTTTGGTTTGGAGTCTTGAAGCAGATCAGCAATTTCTGCTTATATCCATGGGCATCCATAGCAGAGATCATTAGGCCAATGGCCATCCCTTCATTAAATTTTGAGTCGTAGAAATGAGATTTGTAATTGGATTTAAATAGGGACCAATCTTTTGGATTGGGGATTAGAATATTCCTCCCTGAGTGAGATTTTGTTTCAAGGTGGTTTATATATATATCAAAGTAGTTTTATGTATCAATATCAATCAATGAGCATTTATTAAATACCTAATGTTCTTAGGATTAGGGATAAAAAAAACAAAAAGAAGCCAAATACGAAATAGTTCCCTCAAGACATGTCATTCTATTAGAGGAGATGGCTTTTATATATGGACAATTACAATGTAGATTCAAAATAAATGTGAGTTAATTTTTGGATGGGTGGCAGTAACAGTTGGTAGGGAATTGGGAATGTCTCCTGTAGGATTAGGTGCTTGAACTAAGATTTAAAGGAAACTAGGGATTCTGAGGGGGAGAGGTGAGGAGGTAACACATTTCAGGAATTGGAGAGGTGTGGTGCAGTTTATACAAACGTATAGTAAGGGTAGATGAAATATTCTGTATAATGAAACAGAAGGAATTAGGAAGAAGATGATAAAATGCATGAAGGAGAATATTGTAAAATAAGCCTAACTGGTAGGTTAGAAGGAAATTATGAAGGGCTTTAAATACCAAAAAGAAATTTACATGATAATTTGTTGTATATTTGAAAGGAATAGCAAATTGTACATAGTAGACTTGCAGTTTCATATGCAATCATCTTTTTTTTTAATTGTACTGTTATGGAAATGGTTGTTTTATTCCATAAATTAAAAGACTTTTAAAAATGCCAAAAAAACACAAGATCCTGTCTAGATGCTTATTAGCTGTGTTGCCTTAGGCAATCCTGTTTGTCTCAGTTTTTTCATCAGTAAAATAAACTGGAGAAGAAAATAACGAATCACTCCAGTAACTTTGCCAAAAACACCCAAAAGGGGTCATGAAAAGTCAAACATGACATACTAAACAACAACAGTACTAAGTTCTGGGCTTCCAAGAAGGAGTGAAATAGTGCTAACTCTTGAAGAGCTTAAATTCTTGTTAACATGTGCATATATAGATATATAGGGCAGATATATATGTATATGTGAATAGAAATTTAATGTGAATATTCTTAGAGAGCATATTTATCCTAACTGTAATATAATTTCTTCCTTCTGGTTAGCCAAGATTCAGATCTACTAGGAAGTTCTAAATTTAACCAAGTATTTTTTTAATATAATGGTTATAATAAATAAAAAAGAGAACCATCTAGCTTATTTTGATGGCTCAGAAGTAAACCTAAAATTATATTTTGCTTTGTGATGGGAGAGAAGTTCTAGAAAGAGATCCCACATAATAGCTAAACATTTTTACTAGCCACATTTAAAGGAAAAGCTGAAAATTTTCTTAAAAGTAATGTTTACAGCCTTTTTCTTTTTAAACAACCTATTATTCTTTGCTTTATTTGAAACCTTTCACAGAGTATATATTACACTAATGAAAAACACAGGCTTTTTTCAAAATGTACTTGGTAGCATTTTAAATTATTTAATATTTACTAGACAGTCATAATGTGCTGGATAGAAAAATCTCAGTTTCTCTTTTCAACTTATTTGCAATCCCTTTAATATACTTGCTTTCCAGTCTCCTTATCTTTCCTTTTCTTTCTTTTTCCTCTCTGTTATTTCTTAACCTCCTCTACAACACAAGCATACACCCAGCTATTAGGGACTGGACACAGATGCATCCTTGAATTTTATTTCACATTCATCATTTGAAATACAACCGCAAGCAAGCAGCTTATGGTCTTTTAGTGCTGGGAAATCAATATGTTAATTAAACCCCCCCCCATCTTCTTCCTAATACCATCTTTGAGAGAGTGAGCAATTCTAGTGAAATGAGATGTGGGTAGTCTAGTGAGACCCAAGTGTTGCCCACTAGCACCCCCTTTATAGGGTTGTATGCACAGATAGAGGTAGCTTCCACATTTTGTGCAAGTTAGTACTTTGCATTCAGATTAGACTATCCCATTAATAACAGGGTTAGAAATGGTGTTTAATTGCCATGACCAGTCCACAAAAAGCCTCTGCATAACACTTTGAATAGCACCATAGAGATGAAAAAGACTAGGACCCAGTGGAAAAAAAAGCTGAGTTTAGGGTCAGGGGACCTAGATTTGAATCCTGGTTCTGCTATTTTCCTATCTGTGTGACTATGAGTGAGTCACTCAGGATTTCAGTTTCCTCATCTATAAAATGAAGGGTGGAAGATTTAACGAGACAGCTAGGTAGCACTGCAGTGGATGGAGCACTGATCTTGGAGTCAGGAGACCTGAGCTCACATGTAGACTCAAATACTTACTATCTGTGTGACCCTGGGCAAATTATTTAAGCCTGTTTGCCTCAGTTTCCTCCTCTGTAAAATGAGCTGAAGAAGGAAATGGCAAACCACGCCAGGATCTTTGCCAAGAAAATTCCAAATAAGGTCACAGAGAGTTGGATGTGAGTGAAAAATGACTGAAAAAGAAGGCTATCATGACTTCTAAAGCTCCTTTCATTTCTAAAGCTTATGACTCTAATGGTCTGTTGTCATCTAGCCATGTCCAATTCTTTGTGACCCTGTGGACCATACTGTCCATGGAGTTTTCTTGCCAAGCAGAGTGGAATGATTTGCTGTTTTCTTCTCATGTGTTTACAATTTCATCTAACCTAGTGTAGGAATCTGTTCTAAGTTCTATGGGTTTTTAATTTATTTGTCATTTACTATATTTCAGATATTTGAGAAATCATCAAGTGATCTCTGCTTTTTCTTGCTTTGGGACGCTATCTGTAAATAAGACCTGCTCATTTGTTCAACAGTACTAAGATGTGTGCATGCACTAGCCCCCAATGTTTAATCAGATTTGCTCCGCAGTGATTACTATGCATTGGTTGTAGTTCTGCTTTCGGGAGTAATAGAAAAAAGTTGGTTTCCACTTCCAAGTGATAGTACTTAGATATTTAGAGATTGTTATCATGTTCCTACTAAATTTCTCCTTTAGTCTAGAAGGTTAATTATCTCATTCTTTTCGCCATTACTTATCTAGGAGAATTTTTAAAACTTCAACCATTCTGGTTCTCTGTATGCATGCCATTTTCAGTGTCCCTCTTAGAAAGTTGATTTTAGAACTGAATACACTGTCCCACTTAGTTTATGTACAGTGCAAAGCATAATGGAACTCTTACCTACCTTATTTCTTTTTTTCCGATAACATTCTTCTAAGAAAGCATCCCACATTTCAGAAAGTAAGACACAGTTCATGTTTTCTACCTTAACTTCTGTTTAATTGTTATAATTAAAAAATTAAACATAGTAATTTTCAATTATCATCATTAAATCCCATGTTATTGGCTTAATCTCTTCATTCTAGTTTGTTGAAATATTTCTAAATCTTGAATCTGTCATTTGACATATCTTTGCTAGATATGTGACATCTACAGATGTAAAAAGGAAAGCAAAAAATAATACTAACTTTTCTGGGGCATTCCTAACTTAGACCTGTCTAGTGAATCAGGTTCAGGATTAAAATTCATGAAGCACTTAAGGATCATAAAATACGGTGAAAGTGTCTTTACTAATAATAGCAAATAACCATGATGGCAAATTATTTTTATATATAAGTTTAATGAATAAATGATAACAAAGTTTAAAAATAACATATTGTTAAGGTTTAAAAAGGGTAATAATTCAGATTAAATGGCTACTCCCCTCTACCTTTGCATTCACCATGGTAAACAGCCATATTATAAAGGTTTTCATTACAGGTCAATGGGGAATTCTGTTAAAATCTTTGATACAACTTTACATTGGCTGAGCTTTTTATACCTTAGGTGATAAGAAAGACAATTGCCTTCTTTTCCTCTTTTAATGATTAGTCCAGCCTCCACAAAATCCATGCTTCTCCTATTACCCCAACCGCAACAAAAAAAATACTACCAAATTAGTTTCTTAAACTGTTATGTGCAAAGCATTGTACTAAGTACTAGAAATATAAAATTGAAAAATAAAATGTAATCCCTATCCTCAAGTGCCTTACAACTTGCTAAGTTGCATTCAACATACACATAAATACTATACAAAAGTTAATGTGATAATATGATAGGGGCAGCTAGGTGGCACTATAGGGTACATAGCATTAAGTCTGGAGTCAGGAAGAGTCATATTCCTGAGTTCAAATCTGGCCTCAGACCTTTACTAGCTATGTGACTCTGGTGTAGAAACTTAACCTTGTTTGCCTCAATTTTCTTATAAAATAAGCTGGAGGAAGAAATGATAAAGCATTCTACTATCTTTGCCAAGAAAACCCTAAATGGGGTCAATGAAGAGTTAGACATGAATATAAAACAACCACCACCATAGTGTAATAAGGGCAAAGGAGATATCCCAATACAGAGCTCTGGGAAAATTTAAGAACCCAATTTTTCTTTTTAGTAAATAATATTGTTTTTCCTATTTAGAAACATAATCTTCATAAGTGATCCTCCAAATGAAGTTATTATAATTTTTTAAAAAATAAAACTATAACACTAATCTCAGTATTTGAGAATAATTGGATTTTTTCTGTAACAACTGTACCCGAGGACATTGACAAGGCCAGATGATGGAGGACACACCATTTTCAAAAGTGATTTTAACCTTTTGGGGATATGAGTAGACTTCATTTCTTGGTATAGAGTGAATGCTGGTTCTGGATTCAGTAGAACTGATTTCAAATAATAAACAGACTTCTGTTTCTAGCTTAATCTGATCTGATTCTTATGATCTATGTGAATTATGACAAGTAATTTAAATTCTCTGGGCTTCAGTTTCTTCATTTATAAAATGAGAGGGTTGGACTAGTTGTCCTAAGTCCCATCTAAATTGGTGTCTTTGGTCTTTTTTACCTTTTTTTTTCTTTTGAAGATGATCAATCATTAGATTTATAGATTGCACCAAAAAATGAATCTAGGCTATAATCAATAATTTTAAGCATAGGTATGTGGGCTATTACCTTGGTCAGTTCATTCATATGAATTAAAAAAATTAACATGAACATTAAACACTTTATCAGATTATTTGCAAACCCTTTGATAAAAATTTTCAGATTATACATGTTAACTAGATGGAGAAATATGAGCTATAGTAAGCACAATATAATAATATACTATAATATAATTATATATTACAAATCCAAATTATAATAAGTAATTCTCCTACAATGAGAACAATATAAAGAATAATTTGTCGAGATATGTATAAGAATGTATGATATATAATAATGTATATCTATGTATGTTTGTTTATGTAAAATGATATATTTTAGATATTTGATATAATTAATATAACATGAATATATATTAATATAACTAATGCATGAACATAAAGATTAATCATTAATGGTTTAATGTCACCTTGGAAGAAATTGACCAGGATAGTGACCTAGTTATAAGTGCTGTTTAACATTTTATCAGTGGTGTGATTGTAGAGTATGATAGTGGACATATTGTGGAACAGATTCAGAATTTTAAAAGATTTTGAGAGGAGAGAATGTTGGATTAATCAAACAAGATGGTATTTAATAGGGATAAATTTGAATTCTTAAAATTAAGCTAAAAAAATAAACCTAATAAGTACAAGATAGGGAAAATGTACTTGACTAGGCAGCTAGATAGACACTCGTTACTTTACTTTACTATGCTGCCAACTTGCTATTGAGTCCACAGTGCAGTAGGAGGTTAGATAGTTCTGGGTACCTCATTTCAGAAAGAGCATTGATAAGCTGGAGAATGGCCAGGGAAGGATAATCATAAAGATGAAGGACCATGAGTTCATGACCGATAAGGAAGATCCGATTGAAAGAAATATAGAAGTTTAGCCAGAAGAAGGAAAGAACTGATCCCAGAAAGGTGATGGGAATGAACATGATGAATGAATGAATTAAAAATAAGGGAGGCCAGGAAGGATACAGCACTTTGGGGTTATAAATAGAAAAGATAAAATAGCTCCTACTCTCGGAGAGCTTATATGATTAGTTGTTATTCATTTGTTTTTCAGTCTTATTCTATTCTTTGTGACCCCATTTGGGGTTTTCTTGGCAAAGACATTGTAGTGGTTTGCCATCTCCTTCTCCAGCTCATTTTACAGTTGAGGAAACTAAGACAAATATGCTTAATTAAGTGACTTGCCCATACTAGCTTGCTTACAGCTAGTAAGAGTCTCAGATCAGATTTGAGTTCAGGAAAGTGAGTCTTCCTGATATGAGGCCAGGTGATCTCTCCACTGTGCCAGCTAGCTCTTTAAACAATAACAGTCTTCATAAATCTAAATGCTGTCATAGGAAAGAGGGATTTCTTCATGGCCCTAGAGGGCAGAACCAGGAGCAAAGAATGGAAGTTTTAAGACAGATTTTGGCTTAGGATAAGCCCAAAACTTCCTAGAAATTAGATTGATTGGAAAATGGAATAGATTGCCTCAGGAATAAGATATCCCCCCTCCCCTGGAGCTTTTAAAGGTGGTTCAATGGATAGAGTGCTGGGCCTGGAGTTGGGAAACCTGAATTCAAATCCAGCTTTAGATATTTAGTAGCTGTGTGACTCCAGGCTGGTCAGTTAGCTTCTGTATGTCTCTCTTTCCTCATCTGTGAAATGGAAGTAATGACAACACCAACCTTACAAGATTAGTGTTTTTTTTCCCCCTTAGGTAATTAAGCTTACCACAATACTAATAGGTGTCTAAGCCAGATTTGAACTCCAGGGCCAGTGCTCTATCCACAGAGCCACCTAGTTGCCCCAAAAGTGATGCTTTGAGGATAAAATGAGATAATAACTGTAAAGTTCTTAGTTTAGTGCCTGTCACAAAGTCATTAATAAATGACTTTATCCTTTCTTCCTTAAAACAAAGGCCAGATGATCATTTGTGGAATATTGTGTAGAGAGGATTCAGATACAGGATAGACTTGATGACCTTTGTACGCCCCTCTAATTCAGTAATTCAGATTCTGTGTATGAAAGTGGTTGTTAAAATTTTTTTTTAATTGCTAGGATTATCATTCTGGTAAGGAAGATTTTTTTTAAACATGAGGTGGACAGCCATAAGAGAGAAAATGAATAATATACAGCCAGTAGTCTCAAAGCTATTTTGTGTCACTGACTCAGTTCCTTATAGATCCTGTGTTCTGAAAGCAGATCATATATGTCCTTGACTTGTGCCCAAGGTGGAAAAAATGCAATAGCTGTTACATAGGATAATTAATTTCTTTTGGGGAATTAGAAGGGGAAAAGGCATGTCTGGAGAGGGGTGTGTGTGTGTGTGTGTGTGTGTGTGTGTGTGTGTTTTAATTCAGCCGAGAATTCTGTGTCTGGGTTATTTTGGTTGTTGGAGCACTGATGGATATATGTTCTCACTAGCCTGAGTACTTCCTCTTTTAATATAAATTTCAATCCTTTTTCACCCAGTGAAATTTTCAGTCAATATCTTTCTATAAATCCTCCATAGTCAAACTACCCAAAGCTCAGGAGAGTATCTGTTTTTAAAAACATTTCAGAGAGAGCAATGCCTTTGTCTTCTCAGGCTTACTGCATGTCTAACCCAACTTCTTTTGGGGTCATGCATGTCTAAGGTGAAATATGTCACAGGCAATAGTTTACATAGCTCTAGATTTTTACTGCAAGTAAAAATCAGAAAGGAAAAACATTATTTAACCTGTCATTGTCTCTGTTTCCTCCTCTATAAAATGGGGATATTACTAGCACCTAACTCCCAGAATTGTTGTGAGATTCAAACAAGATGATGATTGTAAAGGCTTAGCACAGTGCTTGCCACATATTAAGGGTTGGATAAAAGTTTGTTATGATTATGATGATACCCTTCATGCTTCCTCTGATGAAAATATATTAGAGTGAGTATAGTACTATTGGTCACATTACATCCCTTGGATCTCTCACCATTATCCTAATAGGGCATTTCTCTTCCTGAAACCTGAAAAGCCTCCAATACTGATAGTACCATTTTATTCTGATGTGGTTTTTTTTAACAACAGTGTAACAAGAAAAGAATACATTCTATTATTTGTATATATGTAGCTAGACCATTTGCTCTTTATATTATTCCTGTTGTAGGGCAACTATTTATTATTACTACTAATAATATTAAAATATAGTAATATAATATAATATGATATAAGAACAAGAATGATAATAGTTATAAGAATAATAGCACAATTCATTATCTAATTTGATCTTCACAGCAATCTTGGGAGGTAGGTGCTATTAATATCCCCATTTTAAAGCGGAGGTAATTGAGACAATCAGAGGTTAAGTGACCTACCCAGAAGTCACGCAACAGATAATTGTTTGAGGCTGGATCTGAACTCAGATTTTCCTGATTTTCTGGCTTTAAAAAAATCACTGGCTTAAAAAAAATCACTTATCACTATATCTCTTAGCTGTCTAAGGCATCATTGAGTTGTTGAAGGCAACCCAGGCAACCAAGAGGTTAGCTTCCTCAAATCATCATGAAAATCAATGGTAGAATAGGAAATAGAATTGGTTGTTTCTGTCTTCACTCCCTTGGTTCACTACCTAATTCTCTGGGTGATACCAGCTCTTACACCATTAATTTTCTTAATTCCCCCAGGTTTATCATTCCTTGTGTTGTTGACTGGAGTATTTATTACTATGGAAACAATAGATGAAGTGACAAAGCCTAACCAATGTGAGTCTAAGTAGCATCAGTTGAGCTTGGCTTTGTGTCAGTGCACTCGCTAGAAATGTCCCAATTAATGGGCAATAATGGAAAACTGTAAATTTGGAAATGGGTGACTGGTAAAAGGAGGCTGGTTAAAATATTGATTGCAATAAGGTTCATCAGAAAGTTATCAGGCCTTTCTTAATAATGATGGGAGAAATACTTATTTGTAAATCTTCAGTGGAATATTACTAGGGTACAGAGACACAGTAGATATGAACCTCCCTCTCTACCAAAAAAGATGTATAAATCTTTTTACCCTTTACCCTCATGGTCCTCTACAGTTTACACTGGTTACCTTACTGTTCCTCACATAGGACACTCCATTTCCTGACTGAGAATTTTTACTGATTGTCCCCTTTGCCTAAAATTCTCTACTTCCTCATCTTTATTCTTGGCTTCCAAGTCCCAACTAAAATTCTCCTTTCTCTGAGAAGCCGTCTCTGATTTTGTTCGATACTTATACTTTCCCTCTGTTTTTTTATCTTCAATTTATCCTGAATATATCTTCTGTGTATTCCCCCTTTAAACTGCAATTTCCTTCAAAGGAAATTACTTTGTATTGTCATTGTTTAGTATATAGTAAGTACTTAATAAATGGTTATTGATCAACTGTCTTCTGATTGGTTAAGAGAAGGCTGATCACTTCATGTGGGATTGCATTTAATAATATGAGCTTCAACTGGAATTCCTCCCTCTCTCATTTATTTAGTTTTTAAACAATTTCCCCAAACTATTTCCAAGTTCTCGTTGTATATAATTTCAAAAAATACTGCCCCCTCCTCCAGTAGATTTTTCGAACCAATTAGGTAAAGTACTGGATCTAGAGTTAGGAAGACCCAAGTTCAAATCCAACTTCAGATATTTACTAGCTGGGGGACCCTGGTCAAGTCACTTAATCCTGTTTTCCTCAGTTTCCTCATCTGCTAAGTGAGCTAGAGAAGGAACTGGCAAATTTCAAGAAAATACCAAGTTGGATCATGAAAAGTTGGGCACAGCTGAAATAACCGACCAAACAAAAGAGTAGAACATTTAGTCAGTGTTGTTGTACATATAATTCCATGACTCTTCAAGGACATAGGAATAATTATTCATTGTCAAAGTGAATCAATTCTTGCTTTAGGAGCCCACTGGATATAAACGTTTAAGGGGAATTATTTGTGTTCTTCTTTTGACCTTTATTCCTTCCTGATAAGTGGGTGGTGATGGTTTTAATAAGGTTCGTCACAAATGAGTCATTATAGTGCTAAAGTGGTTCAGGTGAAGGTTGTAAATTTGAGATTAGGTTTTAAAATGTTATCTGGATATAACATGTGAGTATCTGCATGATGTCACTGTGTGGTTGTAACCAAGCAGAGAACCGTTGACATCATGGCCGTGCTTCTGCATCTCCATTGACGTAGAGAAATTGTTTGCTTGTCTCTTGCTTCAGTGATTATGCAATTTCTTACATTCTAGCTGAAATTTCAGTGTAATAGGGGAAATTGTATACTTTGTTCTATATTAATCTCACCAAAAGTCAGTTGCACTGATTGAAACAATTTTTTTAGAATGTTGGGTAGGGTATTTGCCAGAAAAGTAAAGGATGACATGGAGAATTCACTTTGGATTATTTTTGTTTAATTAGACTTTTCAGAAAATAAAGGCTTAAACTTTAACACATACTTTTGGGGAAAAATCATTCTAAAAGCAATTTATTGTATAGAGTACCTAAATACTTAATGCAGATTTTTCTGAGCTCCTCCTTCCTTTCTCCCCCAGGATTGGTAATCTAAATATACACACACAACCGAGAGTCACATGGGTGACTGGTTTCTGCTTTAGTATGCCTCATGACAAGACTAGCTGGCAGAGAATCACATTTGCTGTTATAGCAGTAAAAAAAAGTCTGAATTCTACAAAGAGGAAATTTTAACAGAGTATTTTTTAAAATGAGTAATTCATTTTAAACATTTATATTTGGGTATTTTTCTGAGCTGAGGAGTTCTTTAAAATCTATTATGGATACCAGCAAGTTTTTAAAATCATCTAATAGCTATATATCATAATATTATATCATTATGTAAAATAAATCTATATTAATCTATGTATAGATGTATGCCTATATGTGTATTTATAAATGTGTCTATGGATATGTATATATGTAGATATTGATACATATGTAGTTTTACATACATACATACAGACATGTCTAGATATAGATACACATATGTATGCTTGTGTTTACATAGTCATATATGTGTGTATGTATTCATTTATATACCATCCCTTCCTTCCTTCCTGGTCACTGCCAGTCATCTTGACTTATGTCTTGCTACTGAACTCATATACCTCTGGGGGAGAGAGTGAGGCTGATGATTTTGCACAGCTCTGTCTCACTTGAATCCAATTCACTTGAAAGTCAAGACATCACCCTCCTAATGTCATTGGTCCTCTTCAAGATCAAAGGACAAACAATAATATCTATGTATGCATGTGTTTATAAATATATGTGTCTATTCATTTATTCATTCATCAGTTATCCCCCTGCCTCCCTGCCTCCTTCTCTTCCTTCTGGAATTCTTGGGGAGGATAGAGACTGAAAAATCAAAAAGTGACATCAGTATGAATGATTGGCTTTAACAAGCTAATTATCTCAGTAGTAACTCTGTGTTAACTTTATTGTGGCTATGAGAGGCAATATAGTATAGTGTATAAGGAGATAATTTCCAAGCCAGGAATACTGGGTTCTGAAGTGTTATCTCTGATTTAAATTTCTCAGTGCCTTCAGTTAATTTCCTCACTCTCTAAGAAGCAAAGAAGGTGCTTAGTCTTCATTGGTGGATTGTTAGAGTGAATTTCTTTACTGAGGAATTCACTATTCCAATGAAATCCCAGTTCCAGTCCCTATCCTGTTTGAATTCATTTTTTTAAAATGTATGTTTGTATATGTACACATATAGCTGTGTATACATCTATTTGTATGTATATATAACACATGCATTTATATATACATATACACACATATATGTATACATATGACATCCTGTCTCTCTCTCTCCATTAATAGCATATAAACTACTTAAAAGATTCCCCCCTCAAATCACTATACTTAGCCCAAAGCTTTACAAATAGTAAGCTATCTTTTTGCAAACACACTGCAAAACTCCCTTGATTCATTTTGCTGATGCGTCCCTATTTTGTAGATGAGAAGTCTGAGACAGAAAGTAGTTGTAACCAGTATATTTTTTTTTTGGCCTATTCTGAATTTCTAATCTTTAAGAAGACTAAATGTTTAAGACTCATCTGTGTAATTCTAAATTTTAGCCTTCAATTTATTAATGAATTTTTCCTAACAGGTCTTGAATTAAGTTCAGACTTCTTTTTAATGGGTAGTATCCAAGTAGTAGTTGATAGGTAATAGTTCTCTTGAATTGGGACTGATGTAGTATTAAGTAAGTATTAAGTAGTATTAAGTATTAAGGGTTTGATGTCAACGGATCTAAGTTAAAGCCCCATCTCAAATTTTATTAACTAATAACTAGGTAATTCACTTTCATACTCAATTTGCTTATCTATTGAATATGGGTATTCTCTCTACCAACCTCATAGGGATGCCTTAAGAATAATGTTTGTAAGCATAAAACTATATAAGATGATGTATTATTACAATTGTATAGTTATACATAATTTGATGGGATCATTTGCAATCAGATGAGCTTCTAAAGCTTTCATGAGTTGCACACATTAAAATAATTAACATATTTTGTCAAAATGTCAGACTTCTATATATTTTTCCACATCTTAGTTGTGTATTATATTTATACACTGTATTAGCTTTCAGTCTTTAATATTTGAGCTGTTACTAATTTTTGCTAATTACCAAAGCAATTAGATCACTTGATGAGTGACTTAGTAGTTGAATTAATCTTGTTATAGTTTAAGATAACTAATTTTCATTATTTCACTTTCTAGTCAATATTTCAAAATGAAAACTCTTAGCATAATATAGTTCTGGTAATTAAAATAATCTATCATGTCTATTTTAAAATAACCACCAAATTAAATGAAACAAAAGAACTGGAAAAATAATTTTGTATGCATGATTATTTTTCCAGTTCTTTTGTTTCATTTAGTTTGGTGGTTATTTGTATGCATGAGTCCTTTTTGTGTCTTTGATGTCTTTGAGGTATAGACATACTAGTGGAATTGCTGGGTCAAAGAGTATGCACAGTTTAATAGATTTGGGGACAAAGTTCCAAATTGCTTTCCAGAATGTCTAGACCAACAGTGTATTAGTTTACCAATTTTCCTACATCCTCTCCAGCATTTATTGTTTTCCTTTTTTTTGTCAATCTGATGAATGTGAAGTGGCACTTCAAAGTTGTTTTAATTTTCATTTCTCAAATTATTAATGATTTAGAACATTTTTCATGACTATTGATAGCCTAAATTTCTTTCTCTGAAAACTGTCTTTTCATATCTTTGACCATTCCTCAATTGGGGAATAAGACCAATTCTAAAATGCAATTTCACCAACTCTTTCATCATCTCCAGAAGACTTCACACTTTCTCTCTAATCTTAACTTTTTCTTATATACTATCTCCTTCCTTGCTGCCTACATACTTGCTCACATCTCCCCATCCTTAAAAAATCCTCACTTAATCCTACCTTACAAGTCTTCCTTTCCCATCAAACTTTTTTGGGAAAAGCTGCTTGTACTTGGTTCTTTGCTTCCATTTGTTATTCAACTGAAACTACTCTCTCCAATATTACCAATGGTTTCTTAATTACTAAAATCACTGGTAATTTTTCACTTCTCACAGTTCTTAACTTTTTTGTAGCACTGGAAATTGTTGATTATCATTTCCTCTATTATTCTTCTTCTCTGGTTTCTTGGTTTTTTCCTCCTTTATGTCTGATAGAGCCTGAGTTTCCTTTGCTGAATTTTCATGTTGTTCCCATTTAACTGTGAGCTTCTTGATGGCAGGGACTATCTCTTACCTTTCTATCTTAAATGCTTAATACAGTGCCTGGCACATAGTAGGTGCTTAATAAATGCTTATTGAGAGAATTCATTATTTTATCTACTGTAAATACCCAAATTAACAATAAAGGATATATGAAGAAAGATGCTCTCTGCATCCATAAAAAAGATAAATAAAAATGTGTATAAAATAATTTTATACATGTAGACTATTTGTATCTAATGGTAGCCATCTCTAGGATGAGAGGGGGAATAGGGAATAAAAAAGAGATGTTTACCTAATTTGTTTATATTTAAAAGGAATAGCAAATTGCACATAGTAGAGTTGCAGTTTCTTGTACAATATTTTTATTGTACTGTGTTATGGGAATGCTTGCTTTATTCAATAAATTTAAAAATGAAATTTTAAAAAATGCTTATTGACAGACTGATTAAAAACGAGTGGTTTCCTTCAAGCCTCACTAGTAGACCATCTTTTCTTTTCTTGCAGTACACCTTTACTTCATTGTTTCACATTGTCAATATGTGGTTCTTGCCAGGGCCTGTATTTCCCCTCATCTCTCTACAATCCTGCATTACTAATTGCCTATTGAATTTCTAATTGGATGTCTTGAAGGCATTTGAACTTAGAATGTCCAAAAATGACCTTTTCTCTCCCCTACCAACTCACTCCTTTTTCAAATTTCCCTCTTATCAAGAGTAACATTATCATTCTGCTCATCCAGCTTGCAACTTTAGTGTCCTGTACTCTGCTCACTTTTATTTGATCCATATATCCAATCAGTTGAAAAAATTTTTTTGTTTCTACCTTCCATGTGTGTTCCCATCTCTCCACTGACTACTACCACAGTTCAGGTGCTTATCCCCTCTTGCTTAGACACTTGCAAAAGCAGTCTAATTAGGGGGCAATTAGGTGGTGCAGTGAATAGATTACTGGCCCTGGAGTCTAGAGAACCTGAATTCAAATCTTCCTATACTTCCTAGCTTCCTATACTTACTAGCTGTATGACTCTGGACAAAAAGACTTGTAATCCATCATCTTTTTTTGACCCAGGACATCTTGCACATAACTCCCAAAGTAATTTTTAAAAAATGTTGACTTGAACAGCTCATTCCTCTATTCAGTAAACCCAGTGACTCCCTTTACCTTGTAGGGTCAATCTTTTGTGTGGTATTCAAAGACCCTCACAACTGGGCTCTTTCCTATTTTTCATTTCTTCCTCATACTTTGTGATCCAATCATTCTAGCCTATTTGTTATTCCTACACATGATATTCCATCTTCTGTCTCTACACCTTTGCATTGGCTGTTCCTCGTGCCTGGAATATTCTCTCACCATGATCACTTAGAATCTCTGATTTCATTTAAGATTCAACTTAAATGTTATATTCTACCAGAGGCCTTTACCAGCCCCATTTTTTTAGCATCTTCCTTTTAAAAATTACTTATTTATTTTTATTTATTTTTTCATTAAAGTTTTTTATTTTCAAAACATATGCATGGATAATTTTCAACATTCACCCTTGCAAAACCTTATGATCCAAATTTTGTCCTTCCCTTGCCCCCACCCTCTCCCCTAGCTGGTAAGTAATCCAATATATGTTAAACATGTGCAATTCTTCTATACGTATTTCCACAATTATGATGCTGCACGAGAAAAATAAGATCAACAAGGAAAAACAATGAGAAAGAAAACAAAATGCAAGAAACAAACAACATAAAGAGTGAAAATATTATATTGTGATCTACATTCAGTTCCCACAATCTTCTCTCTGGGTGTAGATGGCTCTCTTCATCACAAGACCATTGGAACTGGCCTGAATCATCTCGTTGCTGAAAACAGCCACATACATCAAAATTGTTTATCGTATGATATTGATATTGCTGTATACAATAATCTCCTGGTTCTGCCTATTTCACTTAGTATCAGTTCATGCAAGTCTCTCCAGGCCTCTCTGAAATTGTCCTGCTGATCGTTTCTTACAGAACAATAATATTCCATAACATTCATATACCATAATTTATTCAGCCACTCTCCAATTGATGGGCATCCCTTCAGTTTCCAGTTTCTAGCCACTACAAAAAGGGCTGCCACAAACATTCTTGCACATGTGGGGCCCTTTCCCTCCTCTAAGATCTCTTTGTTATATAAGCCCAATAGAAACACTGCTGGGTCAAAGGGTATGCACAGTTTGATAACTTTTTGAGCATAGCTCCAAATTGCTCTCCAGAATGGTTGGATCCATTCACAATTCCACCAACAATGTATTAGTGTCCCAGCTTTCCCACATCCCCTTCAGCATTCATCATTATCTTTTCCTATCATTTTAGCCAATCTGACAGGTGTGTAGTGGTACCTCAGAGTTGTCTTAATTTGCATTTCTCTGATCAATAGTGATTTGGAGCACCTTTTCATATGACTAGAAATGGTTTTAATTTCATCATCTGAAAATTGTCTGTTCATATTCCTTGACCATTTATCTATTGAAGAGTGGCTTGAATTCTTATATATATGAGACAATTCTCTATATATTTTAGAAATGAGGCCTTTATCAGAACCACTAAATGTAAAGGTGATTTCCCAATTTGATGCTTCCCTCCTAATCTTGTCTGCATTAGTTTTGTTTGTACAGAAACTTTTTAACTTAATATAATCAAAATTATCTATCTGGTGTTCAATTAAGAGTTCTAAATCTTCTTTGGACATAAATTTATTCCATCTCCACAGGTCTGAGATGTAAACTATACTACGTTCCTTTAATTTGCTTACAATTAATTATAGTATTCTTTCTAAATACTTCTATGAATTTAAGGAATCATTACAGTATGGAAGTTTGCTTCTGTGGAAGAAGGGCTTAAAGGAGTTTTGGTTTATTGTACTATGACATGGCTTGAGTACTTATGGGTGGAAAGGAACCCTGAATTCTCAAAAGCTATAGAAGGGTAGTATAGTAGCATATGCTATTAAGCCAGAAGGAATTTGAATATGGACCAGGTGACAGACTATATGATGTTGGTCATCTGAGGAAGTGGCAGTTCTCATTTTGTTTTGACATGGCAACCACAGATGAAGCATAATAGAATAAGCCAGCCTTGGAGTCAGTAAATTTTGTTTCTGAAACATACCAGCTGTTGACCATGGATAATACTCTTAAAACCATAAATTATAGATAAATTGTTCTTATGCATTGGTGAAAAGAAATTTCCATTTTGGGTGTTCCTTCAATTATAATAATTACAAATCAAGTGCCATTCACTATCCTGAAAGATAAATCTACAAATTCAAAAATACCAAGTAACACAGCTCCATGTAGCTAATATTTGCACATATGTGTATATGCACATGTGTACACACACACACACACACACCAGTGTTAGAGTGGCATAAAAAATGGAAGTAGGGGGGAATGAAGAGCACTAAGAATTCTCTAGTGCTATAAGCTCTAAAAATGCTAAAATAATTGTTGCAACTTTTAATGCACATTCTTCTTCCCTAGTTATCATGACCATGCCATCATCCTTTGAACTTGAAACTTTTAGCCTCTATTTTTGCCTTGACATACATTAATAATTTTATTTTTTCTTGAGTCCCAATGACATTTTGGTAATATTAGAAAAAGCTTCCACAAGATGAAGAATATGGGAGAGAGCTCTCCCCTGTGGAATTATAGAGCCTGGCACCATTCATGTATAACGAATGTTTAAAGTGTTTTAGTTTGGCTCCTTTAGTTTGTAAGCTATACTGAATTCTATTCAGGAGATATGATAATGCACATAAGGCTAGATAGAGCCAAGTATATCCCTGAAAATGCCACATATATATGAATTGTTCTTCACATGATTCTGTTGATGACATATTTTAAGTAGAATTTTCCAGGTAGAAATCAAGTACTTTAATGTTTTTACTATATTTGGGTCCATTTTATATGGTTACAGTATGTGAATGGCCATAAGTGCAGAATTAGTCATAGGCTTTGCAGTACTAAACCAAGGCAAGATCTACAATACAGCACTTTTGAACAGCTTGTTTAGTAATTGTTGAATTAAGTTGCTTTTTACATCCTTGGAACATTTTTTTTTATCATATCTGCTTTGCCTTTTAACTAATATATCATTTTCTTGTTAATGTTTCTATAGAACTTTTGTTTTGGTGACAAGTTGTGAATACTTTGTATAAAGTACTTAAACATTTAATTGAACTATATTTGGAAGTGTCTAATCCTTTTCTAAGAGAAATATGAGGCCTTCTGTTATGAAAGGTGATCAGACATCTAGGAGAAAATGGATAAATTTCTCTAGCCACTACAATAAAGTTTTTGAATGATGTTGAAATGTTTATTTTATTTTTGGCTTTCTTTTGATTCCTTGTGTTTCCTCAATCTTTTGACTTTTCATTTCACTTGATGATTAAGGGAAGCTAGAAATTCTAGTGGGTAGTGTGGGGCCTGGGGTAAGGAAGAATAATTATCTTGTGATTTCAAATCTGGCCTCAAACACTTACTAGCTATGCGATTCCATTAAAAAATGGAAAGGAAATGGAAATTTCCTTTCACCAATGCATAAGAACAATTTACCTGTTTACTTCAGTTTCCTCATGAACTGGAGAAGGAAATGGCAAGCCACTCTAGTAGCTTTGTCATGAAAACCCCAAATAGGGTCACAAAGAGTGAAACATGACACAAGTGACCAAACAATGGAATTTCTAACATGCTTTGGTCATCCTTCCTGTATAACTCTTTTGAGGTTACCTTTCATTGGGCTACATGAACTTCAAGTTTTCCCCTTTATTATGATTGTCATCACTGTTGACAAAATGCAGTCTGAAGTCCTTGTCTCTAACCCATGAGATCTGTTTCCAGTTTTATTATGGACTAGCTCTGAGCTATAATGAATGTGTTCAGGTCTTCGGACCATTTTATGTTCAATAATTACTATGTTAATGGTTAGTGCCCTCTGTACTGAAGCATTTCTAGAAGTATAGTCTTTATTTCTGATTTATTGTGCTGCTTCTTTCTTTCAAGTAGTACGAATATATAGATGATATCATTAGCTCTGTCATCCTTGTCAAGTTGATCATCTCATGGATCAGAAAAGGGAAGAATATAACTCTATGCTATTCTATTTCTTTGATGCTTAGGAGCAATTAGTTATAGTTAATCCAAACATGGTATTACCAGAGACCAATTTGCCAGAATTTTAGGATTCTTATAAAGCTTTCATAGCTACAGTGAAATGCATTTTTGGCATATTAGTGTTCCCACTGTGCATTGCCCTGACTGGCATTCCCCTATCCTGCCATCACCCATCACAATATGGATTATTGGCTGGACTTTGAGATAGTTGTGAAAATTATCATTGTGCTTATAATAACAGTAATAATAATAATCATAAGATGCTTTTATCTTATAGAGCAGTCTCTGTTTCTCTATTCTATAATATACTTGACAAGATCCCAATTAAGTCAACATACTTGATGACTTCAGTGCCAAAGTGAACAGAAGGAAAGAAGACAAAAACTGTTGGAAAATGCCATTTATGATCTAAAACTCAAAGGCTTGTAGATTTCTCAGAAGTTTCACACCTTTATATAATGAATACTTTCTTCAAGGAGAGAGTTGGAAGGGACAAAATACAGTAAGATATATACTTCCTAAAAAAATAAGGGATGAGGAAATGCATGGCATTAAAGTAGCTTCAACTGAACCTGTTTATAGCAAGATGTTGACTCCTTTTCCTTTTAGTTTTAACTAGACAAAAATAAAGACAATGATTATCTGTTTTCTAGACAAGTTTGTCCAATATAAACTGGTGATAAAGGTACCAAAAGAGTCCAAAAAGCTATTTGTCCAGCAAATACATCATCTTGAGATGGAGAAGCAAGACTGTGAAAGGCAATTTGTTTTTCTTATTGGTCAAGAGGTATATTCTTAGTTTTGTACTGATGAGATAAGATGTTCTATTCTCTCTCTTTACCCTCCTTTGATTGTATTTCTTTCTGAATTGAGAGAGGAACCTAAGATGTCTTTTTTTGTTCAATCTCCTACCCAGATGAAAATTTTTTCTGCAACATTTTTGACAGTGATGCTATAGTCTCTGCTTGAACATTCCTAGTAAAAGGAATCTCCATACCTTACAAGGTAACCCTTTCTATTCATATTTCTTATTGCTAGCATATTCTTCTTTATATTGAGCCAAAATCTCTTTTTCTTCAACATTCACTTATTATTCTTAGGTTTGCCCTTTGGATTTATTTGTAATACCTCTTCCAGTAGTAGACTTCAAAAATTTTCATATATTTGAAGAACTGTATCATCATCACATTCCTTCCCCTCCTAATCTTTTTATCTGCTTTTACATTTTTTTTTTTTGAGCCACATTGTAAATTCCTTTCCCATTGTCGTAAATTCCTGTTTGTGACTGGCTCTTTTCATATGTAGTTCTCAAGTGAACATCATTTTCCAGCTCTGGCCAATATGAGCAAAGTGAATCTTTTCCTTGCTTTATTTACTGTATCTATTGATTGTATTGTATTAAAAATTAGTGCCCAGAGGAACTGGAAACTGAGTGGATGCCCAGTTGGAAAATGGCTGAATAAGTTATGGTATTTATGAATGTAATGAAATATTATTGTTCTATAAGAAATAATCAGCAAGATGATTTGAGAAAGGCCTGGAGAGATTTACATGAACTGATGCCTAATGAAGTGAATATACAGTGTTCCAAGAGAACATTGTATACAGCAACAAGATTATGCTAGGTGATTTAGGCCAATTCCAATAGATTTGAGTTGGAGAGAACCATCTGCATCCAGAAAGGAGACTATGGGTAATAAGTATGGATCACATCATAGTATTTTCGCCTTTTTTGTTATTTGCTTTTTTTCCTTTCTCATTTTTTCCTTTTTGATCTGATTTTTCTTATGAAGAATGGTAAATGTAGAAATATGTTTAGAAGAATTGCATGTGTTTAACCTATATTGGATTATTTGCTATCTGGGGGAGGAGGGGCAAGGGAGGGAGAAAAATTTGAAACACAAGGTTTTGCAAGGGTGAATGTTGAAAACCATCTTTGTATGTATTTTGAAAATAAAAAGCTATTATTATATTTCTAATTAAAAGTCATGCACAGAATGAAGAAAAATAATTGAAAAAAAGAATAAAATATAAGAATGAATGCATCCCCTTTTTTCTCCATAATCACATTATACTATTGGACTATATTGAGTTTTCAGTTAGCTAGAAAAAACCTTAAGTTTTTTTTTTTTGGATATAAGCTTCTTAGTTGTCCTAATCTATTCACATAATAGATGCTACTAACCAGAGTTCAAGATTTTACATTTCACCTAATTGGATTATGTTTTGTTTTTAGTACTGCTATTTTCTGAGGTCTTTCTGGATCCTGAGCCTTATATCCATTACATTAACTGTTCTGCCTAGTTTTATGATCTATGAGGCTGGTGAGAAGTTTGTTGGGAAGAGTCTTTTGAATTAGAATTAATCACTTTTTTTTTCTTAAAAACTTAGCTTGGGGGAAGCTAGGTGGCGCAGTGGATAGAGCGCCAGCCCTGTAGTCAGGAGGACCTGGGTTCAAATCTAGCCTTCAACACTTCCTAGCTGTGTGACCCTGGGCAAGTCACTTAACCCCAGTTGCCTCAGCAAAAAACAAACAAAAAAAACCTTAGCTTTAAGACCACCTTTCTATATGAAGCCTTTTCTCACCCTCTACCCCTCCCAACAGCTATTGGTGTCTTATGTTCTCAAATTTCTTTTCCTTATGTTTATTTAGTATATACTTGTATATATTTATATAAGCACATATTATTTTTCTAGGTAGAATGTAAACTCATTGAAGACAGGGAATGTTTAATTTTTGTCTTCACAATCCCTGCTCTATGAACCGTTCCTTGCATTGACTAGATGCTGATTCTATGCTTGATTATTGCTTGATTGACATTTTATTAGTATTAGCTGTATTATTCAGTATAATCCATGAAAAAGTCATTTTACCTTTTTGAACCTGAATTTCTATAAAATAGGGAAATGGATGCTTATTTAATCTGACAAGCATGTTGTCCTCTGTAAACCTTAAAATGCTATATATTTGTGAATTATCTGAAAATTTGATAAGCATGCTATCTGTGTCTTCCAAGTTACTGACAATGCTGAGTTGAAAAGGTTGTGAACAGAGCTCTACAGTTCTAAGGCATAACTTTGACATATTCCAAGTTGAAATTGAGTCATTAATTATTTTATTAAATCTGCAAAAGTATGATGATCACTTAAAAATCTTGATTTGCTTGCTATAGAAGAAAGGAAGGAAACAAAGCATTTATTGAGTACCTACTATGTGTAAGCATTGTGCTAAGTGTCTCCCAGACATTATTTGATCCTTATAACAACCTTATGATGGGGGCTCAATTATTCCTGTTTTACAGTTGAGGAAATTAAGACAGAAAGAAAAAAGGTTAAGTGAGTTGCCCAACATGTCTAATAAATATCAGAGGTCAAAATTAAACTTGGATCTTCCTGGCTTTAAGGGTAGTTCTCAGTCCACTGCACCACTCAGATATCTGAGTTATAAAAGATACTAACTAGACTTTTGCAGTTTTTTTTTTTT
>JAJPUD010010564.1:17781-47307 GCA_023553655.1 Myrmecobius fasciatus | reverse complement strand
CGATAGTCCTGAAATTTGGCCACGATATTCCTTGGGGTTTTAATTTTGGGGTCTCTTTCTGGAGGTGATCGGTGAATTCTTTCAATGCCAATTTTGCCTTCTGATTCTAAAACATCAGGGCAATTCTCTTTCATGATTTCCTGGAAGATAGCATCAAGGTTCTTTTTTTCATCGTGATTTTCAGGGAGTCCAATAATTCTTAGATTGTCTCTCCTGGATCTGTTTTCCAAGTCAGTTGTTTTTCCTAGGAAATATTTCATATTTTCTTCTATTTTTTCATTTTTTTGTTTTTGTTTGACTGATTCTTGAAGTCTTATTGAGTGATTCATTTCAATTTGTTCAATTTTAATTTTTAAGGTATTATTTCCTTCAGTTATCTTTTTTAGGTCTTTTTGTAACTGGCCAATTGAATTTTTTGGTTCATTGCATTCTTTTTCCATTTTGCCAATTTTATTTTTCAGTGAATTGTTGTCTTTTTCCAATTCACTAATTTTATTTTTCAGTGAATTGTTATCTTTTTCCAATTCACTATTTTTATTTTCTAGCGAGTTGGTGATTTTTTCCAATTCACCAATTTTGTTTTCAGTGAATTGTTGTCTTTTACCAATTCACTATTTTTATTTTCCAGTGAGTTGGTGACTTTTTCCCATTCACCAGATTTATTTTCCAGTTTTTCACATCTCTGTTGCAGGGCGATGTTTCCTTCTTGCACTGCTCTCAGTTTATTTCCCCAATCTTCTTCTAGCTCTCTTTTGAGATTCTTTATGCAATCTTCCAGGTAAGCCTTCTGAAAGGGAGACCAGCTTAAGTCCACCTTTGTGGCTTTATCTGGGATTGTTTTCAGAATCTCAGGATCTGTGGACTGCTGTAGTTTCTCTCTGTAAAAGCTGTCTATGGTGAGAGCTCTCTTCTTCTTGCTCATTATGTTTAGCTGAGGTATCAGTCAACAGCAGGGAATTCTGCAGCGTCAGCAGCAGCAGCAGCAGCAGTGGCAGCAGTAGCAGGGGGGATTTCAATTTGCCCTGGGGCAGTTTGCCGAGTTGACTTCCCATCTGGGGCTGATGTGGCTAGTCCACACTAGGACCACACTTTCAGCTGTTCTCAATCCACCCTTTATCAAAGGTAGACCTGCCAAAGCACCTGCCCGCAAGCAGAGCAAAGTGGCCCAAGCGTCTCCCAGGGACTTCCGGCAGCCTAAAATCTTCTTGTCCATCCCAGCCCCAGACTTGCACCCCGGCTGTGCACTGGCGTCTGAGCGCCAGGAGCTGCTTGATCCCCCGCCCCGTCTAAAACTGATCTCAGAAGTTCTTTCAAAGTAGATGTTTGATAGAAGTGCGTTGTAGTCCAAGGGTTTGTTGAAGCCCTCACTCCAGAACCAGTTCAGAGGCTCAGTTTTTCTGTGTCAGAGGGAAGGTCTCAGGAGCTTACAGAGAAAGCTGTCTGCAGTTCTCCATCTTGGCTCCGCCCCCCAATGTATAAATTCTTAAAATCTCACATTGTTACCCACTTAATTGCTGAAAGAAGCCCAAGGGAATAAATCTTTTATTGCCCCAGAGAAGTAGTAAAAATAAATCAATAATTCTTCTTTAACTCACAGTCTTCAGGGACTTCAGGGAACTAAGATGATGAAGTACAAACTGGACAAGCTGTTGAATTCTCCAGTCATTTTCAAATAACTTTAAAATACATTTTTCTTGAATCAAATTTTGGAACAGGAGAACCAACAAAAGTTGAGAGCGAGACATTTTTCTCAACTAAGTCAAGTTCGAAGATCTACAGTAGAAGTCTGTAATACCAGGATGAGCACCTGAATGGAACAGGAGCACCAGCAATAAGACTTAGTAGTATGGACAATTATAAAGTGTTTGGACAGCTAATCAGAAAGCAATGACAGACCTTTTGCTACCACCATGTATAGTCAGCAGTAATTGGCAACCCTGTTTCCCATAAACACCTATGGGTCACACTTCCAGGGAAGGGAAGAGTACTTTTGATCAACCACAAAAGAATAGGGACTCTATTTCCAATTCCAGGAGTGAGAGGAGAGTTGGTGCTTCTGATGGGGGAGAACAGAAAACCTAGTTTTAGTTCCAATACCACTTGCAGTAATAGTGCTTGTGGCTGCAGGAAAGCTGGAGCCCTTCATAGGGAAAGAGCATATCACAAATCAGAAGAGCAAAGACTACACCTTTCCAAATAAAACATCATCTTAGAAGCACCAAAAGAATGCATACTCATTAGAAAGACTCTGAAAAAGTAGAAAGAAAAAGCCTGAAGCTTAGGGCATTGTCTCCCTAAGTCCAGATGAGCAGAGAACAACTTTAGCATAAAGTTCAAAATGAAGAAAAAGACTAGGAAAATGAACAACAATGGTCAATTAAAAAAAATAAAAACTTTAAAGTAAATACAATAAAAAGTCAATATAATTTCATAGAAGGAAAAATTCTTAAGCATTAGAACTATGAAAGCAAAAGCTAATGACTTCATGATAGATGAAAAAATAATTTTATAAGCCAAAAAAGTAGGGAAAATGGGGGAGGGGATATAAAACATCTCATTGAAAAAAACAACTGAACTGGAAATTAGATCAAGAAAAGATTATTTAAGAACATTAGAATTCTTCAGTTGATGTAAAAAAAAAACAGAGGTAGGAATTATGATCTCAGAGTTAAAACTATGTACATATATATGCATATATATATATACATAATTAAGAGATTATGCATTATGATAAAAGGTATCATAGATAATGAAATAATATCAATTCCAAATTTATATGCACCAAATACTCAAGTACCCCAATTTTTTTTAAGAAAAAACTAAATGTATTACAGGTAAAAAAAAAAAAAACAAAACTAAGAAGCAGATAATAAAATCTTAAAAGTAAGAAAGAAGTCAAAGTGATGAATGGGATCCTTGATAAACTAGGTGTCATAGATATCTAGAGAAAGTTGAATGGGGATAGCATAGAATATTGCTTTTTCTCAATGGCACATGATGACTTTTTTACAAATTGAAAATAAAAAAAATTTATACATAAATGCAGGGAGTAGAAGTAGTAAATAAGGTTCTTTTGAGATCTTTGATAAGATCACACTTTGATAAAAATTATAACTAGTAATGGAACATGTAAACAGATTAAAAATTAATTGAAGCTTAAACAACCTAATCTTTAAAATGAGTGGATTTTAAAAAGTTATAAAAATAAAAATAACTTTATTGAAGATAATGGCAATAATAAGAAAAATGTTAAAACTATTTTTTTTGTTTTTCAGTAAAATACCTTTTCATTAAAATAGAGAAACAAGAAGCCAATAAATCAGGTTTTCAATTTAAAAAGAACAAACTGAAAATTCCCAATTAAATACCAAATTGGAAATCCTAAACTTAAAAGTGTGATTAATGAAATTGAATGTAAGAAAACCATTGAATTAATAAATAAAACTAGGAATTGTTTTTATGGGGAAAAACAATAAAATAGATGAATCAATGGTTATGATTTTTAAAGAAAAAGAAAAACAAATTTCTAGTATCTAAAATGAAAATATACCACTAATGGAAATGAATTAAGGCATTTATTAGGAGACATTTTGTCCAATTATACGTCAATTAATTTACCAATTTAAGAGAAATGGGAGAACATTTACAAAAGTATAATCTGTTTAGATTAACAGGAGAGAATATATAATATTTATTCTATTGAGGATATTTTTATTATTATAGTTATGATATACACGACAGAATTATATTGTGAACATTTACAAATAGGTGATTATTTAAACCTGTCTGTCACTTGCAAACGCTGAACCAGGAGCAAGTCATCAGGGAGATGTTACAATTATTGCCTTTTGAACAAACAAATTTCCATTAGATAACTTCAGTGGCAAGGATTGAGAATTATAATTTCTTCTCCCATAATTCAAACATTTTAAATACCCTGTATAGCGTATGTACTTGTTATGCTTAAACCTAAAAGATATGTTTAGCTCACCCCATTCCCTTTTAAAAGTTACCAAAATTAAAATTTGAACCCCATTTAAAAAATTAAGTTCACCAGTATTTACAAATCCCATTAAATTACACATAAATAAATATGTACATTCAACACACTTTTTCTCTTAATATATAGAGTGCCTCCCTGGTAGTATTTTTTTCCTTTGCCTTTTAAGGCAAAGGAAAAAAAAAAGGAAAAAAAGTTAATAAAATGTTATGTGCCTAGTATTTTCAAGTTTTTGCTTTAAAAAAAAAAGACCCGATATAAATATGCAAATAAAGCTGATACACTTTGAGAGAAAAAAAAATTTTCCAAGACATTTCAGTTTGTAGCACTAATTCAAAATTCTTTTAAAAATACAAAAAAAAAAACAAAAAACAAAAACAATCACAACAACAACAAAAAACCACCTACAACACAGACTCGGACTAAAGTTTTGTAATACCTGAATTATCTCCTTTGGAAGTGTGTTAAATGTCATCCATTAGCAAGGTCAAATAGATTTTTTTTCCCTTCACGTCCAAAAGACATGATCTAAGAAGCTAGTTAACCTTTTACATAATAAACATTGAAAATAGATTTAAACACGATAGTCTAATACTGCAAAATGGTTATTGTTGGCTTGGAAGAATCAATGAAAATTTTTACTTAAAAAGGAATTCTTAATAAGATCCAAAATACTCTATATACCCATGGCTATTGGCACTAGGAATTTTAAAGGTTCAAAAACATTTTTAGCACCACTTTTAGAGCAAGAGGAAAGGGGAGGAAGGGATAAAAGGTTTAAGGAGCAAGTACCCAACAAGTACCAAGCTTGTAATCTTCTTTCTGATAACGTGTCCACAAACTTTGGAGATATTGCAGCTTTAGAAACACAAGACTCTGGGCAGCTAGATGGAGCAATGATTAGAGCACCAGCCCTGAAATCAGGAGGACCTGAGTTCAAATCTGGTATCAGACACTTCCTAGCTGTGTGACCCTGGGCAAGTCACTTAACCCCAATTGCCTCAGCAAAAAGCAAAAAAAAAAAGAAAAAAAAAGAAACACAAGACTCCAGAATGGGAGGGTGTGTAAATCATGAAGATCCTGAATAAGATGTTTAATAAAGTTACAAATTTTTCTACATTGTCCCCTAGGCAAGAAGACGATCCCATAGTCTACATTATGGAGAATAGTTCAGTTCCTTTGGAACTTTTCCCCATTCTGTACTTTCCCTACCCCTTTCTATTTCCAGTGTTTGTCCATTTTTTCAATAGTTTTGTTGGATGCAGCAGGGCTTTGGTAGCCAGTGTTCATGTAGGTTTTGTCTGCTATTTTTAATGCTTCATTTAGGTATTTCTGGACAAATGTCATGGCTGCACATATGGCTGCACTCCCAAAGCCATGCATTATTAGACTGAAATGAGTCAGGCAGCCTTGAATAGCAGGATCCAGAACTGGGCTGGGTCTAGCATTTCCAAGAGGAGTCCGGTCCTGAGTGAGAAGATCTATGAATTCCTTACAGATTTGTTTACAAGCGAGTAGCATGTTCTTTCTGGTACCGATTTCATTCCATCCTAAATGTGGTCTGGTTAAATAATCAGCTACTGCTTTAGAAGGAAACTCAGTTTCACAGACATAACCAAAATCTCCCGGCAGATGAACAGCTTCACCTTTTACCAGGGAAGTTAATAATGTCACATTAGCAGCTTTTCTTCTTCCAGCTGGAAGATTTAAACCGATTTTATCGAACTTTTCTTGCAAAGAACGACCCCCATTCTTGGATTTGGCTCTTCTCAACACACCGCCCAATAAGGAGGCATTTAAGCATTCTGGAGAAGAAAGTCTTCGTTGAACCTCAGCTACAGTCACTTTATATTTGGATGTAGAGCTGAGGAGAGAAAGTCTTCCAGGTACAGAGCAAAATACTTCATTATGATTAACCACTGCTCCTAGCATCCCATCCTTCTGACAGGGGAGACCCAGGGAGTTGCTTTTGGTCATTGAAATAGGACCTTTCCTGATGACTGTCTGATCATGCAACAGCAAATGTTGGTCTTCCACATTATGTACATCTTCCATTTGATGGGCCATTTCATGTAAGCCCAGGTTTTCCATCAGTGCTGCATCTAGGCTGTAGCTGTGGGGCTGCAGAATCAGCTCAGAACGTCTGTAGATCTCCCTCCTTGTTCCTGGGCCACCAGCGTCCAGGCCGGAGAGGTGGGGGACCAAGCCCGGTCTCGTGTGGTGGCTCAAGCCAGCTGGCTCCTGGTTTTGCCGGCTGGGCCAGGCCTGTTGCTGGCTGGCAGCCGGCGCAGGCTGGTACAGGGAGTTGATGGAGAGCGGGTCGCCAAGATGGGAGTATGGGTCAGCAGACTGAGAATAGGGCAATGGTTGGTAGGGTGGTGGGAAGTAAGGAGCCTGAAAGTCGGATGACCCAGAATGTGAAAGCCTAGGGGCTGCGGGATTGTAGAGGTGCTGGCTGACCGCTGGGAAGTGGGGGAGGGGAGGGTTCCAGTTGTTATTACCATCGTACCTATCCTCGCAGTCCTCTTCATACTTAACATTGTCGGCTAATTTCCACAACATGGCGTCTGGAGTACCCCAAAATAATCGCCAAGATCCAGGATCCCCCACCCCCGGGTGGTAATTCCAAAGTTGGGGTCACGGTCTCAGGTTCCCGGGCCCCCAGACTAACTGGGCTGTGCTCTCCGGGCCCTTCTAATGGACTGCATCGGAAGCTGCTTCGGGGAGGTACAGATCTCTCTCTCTCTCTCTCTCTGAGGAAAGAGAGTATATAATATCTAAATGAATATATTTTAGAAGAAAAAAAAAGGAAATTGAACTGTCCACAAATGATCTTCCTAAGGAAAAAAAAGCATCAGAACCAGATGGATTTACAGGTGAGTTTCACCAAATATTTGAAGATAAATGAATTTCAATATTAAATAAAATATTTGGGATAATAGGCAAAGGAATCCTACCAAGTACCTTTTATGAAACAAAAAGGACTCTGATATTTAAACCAGGAAGATCAAAAGTAGAAAAAGATAATTATAAATAAATTTCATTAATGAATATAGATTCAAAAGCCCTAAATAAAATACTAGCTAGGAGACAACAATAATATATCAATATGTATATATATATATATAGGTATAAAGGGAGCTTTCCTTAAAATAAAAAGCAGTATCTGTTTAAAACCAACAGCAAGCATTATTTGTAATGAAGGAAAGCTGGATGGATCCCCAGTAAGAGCAAGGTGAAACAAGATTGCCCATTATCATCACTATTAGGAATATTATATTAGCAATATTGGCTTTAGAAATGAGATAATAAATAGAAATTAAAGGCATTAGAAGAGGTAATGAAACTCTCACTTTTTTTGCAGATGATATGATCATATACTTAGAAAATCCTAGAAAACAATCCAAAAATCTACAGGAAATAATTAACAGCTTTAGCAAAGCTACAGGATATAAAATAAATACAAAAATCAACAGCATTTCTATATTATTGACAAAGCCCATCAGCAAGAAATAGAGAAATTTTATTAAAAGTAACTATAGACAAAATAAAATACTTGGGCATCCACCTGCTGAGAAAAAACCAGGAACTGTATGAAACAATTACAAAACACTTCTCACACATGTAAAAGCAGATCTAAATAATTGAAAAAATATCAATTGTTCATAGGTAGCCTGAGCTAATATAATAAATAAGACAATTCTGCCTAAATTTGTCTACTTATTCAGTGTCATACCAATTTAACTGCCATAAAACTATTTTATAGAACTAGAAAAAATAATAAAATTCATCTGAAAAATAAAATGTCAAGAATATCAATGGAATTAATGGGAAAATACAAAGGATGGTGGTTTAGCAGTAACAGAACTATAACTATTGTAAAGCATCAGTTATCAAAACCATTTTACTGCCTAAAAATAGATTGGTGGATCAGTTAAATAGGTTAGATACAACATGACACAATAATAATGAATATAGTAATTTAGTCTGTCATAAACCCCCAAACTCCATCTTCTGGGAGAGCTCACTGTTTAACAGAAATTGCTGGTAAAACTGGAAAATAACTTGTCAGAAACTTGGCATAAATCTACATATCACACTCCATACCAAAATAAAGTCAAAATGGGTACATGATTTGGGCATAAAGGGTTATACCACAAGAAAATTAGGAGAGAAAAGGATAGTTTATCTATCAGATCATTGAGGACGGGAGAAATTTATGACCAAAGAAGAACTAGAGAATATTATGAAATGAAAAATGGACAACTTTGATTACATTAAATTGAAAAGGTTTTTCACAAAGAAACAAGATTAAAAGGGAAATATGAAGCTGGGGGAAAAAATTTACAGCCACTGTTTCTGATAAAGGTCTCATTGTTAAAATATATAAAGAATGACATTAAATTTTTAAGAATTCAAGTAAGTGGTCAAAGGATATGAAAAGACAATTTTCAGAAGATGAAATTAATGCCATTTATACTCATATAAAAATGCTTTAAATCTCTAAGGGTGGAGTCAAGATGGGAGATTAAAGTCAGGAAGCTGCTAGAGCTCTCCCAGTTTCCCTCAAAAATTACATGAAATCATGCCTCTCAACAAAATCTGATGCAATGAAATGACTCTCCAATTCAAGAAAGACTGAAAAAACTCAAGAAAGGTCATTCTCACTTGTGTAAAATAGGTGTTCAGTGGTGCAGCATCCAGTGCCAACTCAGAAATCAAGCTCTGGGAACCAGGCTATTTCTTGTAAACAGCAACCAAGCTACCTCTTACAAATACAAGGGATATGTGTACATGAAGGTTGGGGAAATGCCACCTTTACCCCAGGTGCAGAGTTCCACCTTAAAAGTAAGAGAAAAAAATTTCCAAAAGAAAAGGAAACAAAATGATCAAGAAACAGAAAAGAACCTTGGCCATAGAAAGCTAGTATGGTGACAGGGCAGATCAAAACTGAAACTTAGAGGAGGCCAGAATGTCCACAGAAGAAATCTCAAAAAGTGAAATAAATTGCTTCAATGCCAAAGAGACTTCTTGGAAATGCTCATAAAAGACTTTAAAAGGCAAAAAGAGAATTAGATGGAAAAATGAGAAAAGAAATGAGAGGTATGCATGAAAGAGTCAACAGTTTAGAAAAGGAAAGGGAAAATTGTCTTAAGAAAACAACTACGTAAGCAGTAGAATAAACAAAAGAGAAAAAGAGATACAAAAGATAACTGAAGAAAATCACAAATTTAAAATTAGAACATGGCAATATAAACTAATGACTTTGTGAAATGACAAGGATAAGTCAAATCAACCAAAAATAGTAAAAAAATGGAAGAAAATATGAAATACCTCATTGGCAAAATAGCTAATCTGGAAGATAGATACAGAAGAGACAATTTCAAAATTATTGGCCTACCTGAAGGCCATGACCAAAAAAAGGGGGAGTCTGGATAGCATTCTACAAGAGTTCATTAAGGAAAACTACTCCAATATTCTAAAAACAGAGGGGGAAATAGTCATTGAAAGAATTCATGGATTAAATCTGGAAAGAGATCCCACAATGAAAACCCCAAGAAACATTGTTGTGAAACTCCAAAACTATAATCTTAATGGGAAAAAATGCTGCAAGCTTCCAGACAAAAACAATTTAAAGATCAAGGAGCAACAGTCAGGATTATCCAGGATCTGCCAACTTCTACAATAAAGGATTAGAGGGCCTATAATATCCTATTCTGGAAGGTAAAGGACCTGGGGTTACAACCAAGAATTAAATATCCAGTGAAACTCAGCATCATCTTTCAGGGGAAAAGATGGAGCTTCAATGAAGTAGGAGATTTTTAATTATTTCTATTAAAAAAAAAACGGAACTAAACAGAAAATGTAATCTACAAACACAAGGCTCAAGAGAACTATAGAAAGATAAAGAGGGAAAAATATATATATACATATGTATGTATATATATATACATTCACTCACACACACACATACATATGAAAGTTAAACTGTTTACATCGCTAGATGGGAAAATATCTGTAACTCTTGTATCTGTCTATGGGGCAGATAGAGGGGGGTATCACATGGACTGAGGGTGTGGTTGTGCATAGTCTCTGATATGATGACATCAAATAAAAAAAAGCATTAAAGAGTGGGAAAAGGTCTGTACTGGAAAAAGAGGAAAGGAGACATATAATGGGACAACTGGTACATGTGAAGGGGTGCAAAAGACCTCTTGAGATGAAGGGAAAGAAGGGAGGATGATAAGCATTGTCTAAAGTTTGATCTCATCCTTTTGACTTTAAGATGGAATAATTTAATCATTTAGTTGGGTATAGAAATTTATCTAACCATATTAAAAAAGTAGGAGGAAAAAGAGGAAAAGAAAAGGGAGGGGAAATGCTCTAAATAACTATCAACTAGAGAAGTGCAAATTAAAATAACTCTGCGATACTGTCTCATATCTCTCAAATTGGCTAAGAGGACAGGAAAAAATAATGATAAATGTTAGAAAGGAGGTAGGAAACCTGGGACACTAATGCATTGTTGATATAGTTGTGAACTGATCCAACCATTCTAGAGGACATTCTGGAATTATACTCAAAAAGCTATAAAACTATACATACCTTTTGACCCAGCAGTGCCATTACTAGATCTCTATCCCAAGGAAATCATAGAAAAGGGAAAAGGATCCACATGTGCAAAAAAAAAATTATAGCAGCTCTTTTTGTTGTAGCAAAGAATTGAAAAATGAGTAGATTCACATCAATTGGGAAACGGCTGAACAAGTTGTGAAGTTAAAGGAATATTATTGTTCTATAAAAATGATGAATAAGCTCACTTTAGAAAGGCCTGGAAAGATTTACACAAACTGATGCTGAGCTAAACAAGCAGAGCCAGGAAAACATTGTACACAATAATATCAAGAAAGTGTGATGATCACCTAGGAAAGGCTTGATTCTTCTTAGTGATTCAGTGATCCAGGTCAGTCCCAATAGATCATAGAAAATGTCATCTACATTCAGAAAAAGAATTGAGATACTGAATGTAAATCAACACATGCTATGTTCACTTCTTTTTTCTGTTTTTTTTTCTCTCCCATGTTTTTTCTCATTTTATTCTGATTTTTCTCTCCCAAAATGATTGATAAATCAATATGTATTTAAAAATAAATAAAAAAGAAATGTTTGGAGCAGGAATGTGTTGGTAAAAGTTTGAAACCTGTTTCTTGGGGCAGATAGGTGGCACAGTGGTTAGAGTACCAGTCACTTCAGCAGCACCTGAAGTGAAATCTGGCCTCAGACACTCAATTCTTCGTACTTGTGCGACCCTAAACAAGTCATTTAACTCCAATTGCCTTAGCAAAAAAAATTAGCTCTCAAAAATGTATAGCATGGTTAAGTTTAATATGCATCATTAATGTTTCTCCATTATTTTCTTGAGCCTGGATAATCCAAAAAAAAAGCAGTTTAGTCCTAATTTTTAATGTGTACTAATTCCTGAGATATACATGCTTACATTAAAAAATTTAACAGCTCCCTTAAAAGATTTCATCCTTGCTCCAGAACACTGTTTAGAGCTCCTCTAATTCCTTTAAGATTCATTTTTTCACTTATAGAATTTTATACTGTCTGTAAACCCAACTCTTGTAAAAGATGTTCTGTCCTTTGCTGGCACAGGAATGGAAAACATAGTTCACACACTGTTCTAAGTGATCCTGGCTGACTATTCTGATTGTAAAGTTCATGTTCCTGGTCCATGAGAAAGAATATTGAGTTCTTCTACTGTGCATGGAGTTGAATGCCTGGTCACTTCTAGACATATATGAATGCCAGCCTAACTCAAGGCTCTGGGAAGTTTGGAGTTCCTGATCAGATGTGGGGCTAATTTATGTTTTCAATCTTAGTGTCCAGTCCTATTGTTACTATTCTCATATTCAACTTATAGAAAATATCATTTCTACCCTTGTGCCACTTAAAATTGTTTGCTCTCAGCCTCACTATTCATAACATCTCTCAAAATATTTAAAATTATAAACAAACTATAAAGAAACAAGGATAAGCCTCTGGGAAACATGAATCTCAGAAGCAAGCCTTCACAACCTAAGGCTTATGCATAATTCATGTTAACTTCAGAGTTCTAGTGAATGTAACCTTCCTTGTGCTCTTCCATGGTGACCAGTTCCTCTGTGTTTCCATCTCCCTATTCCTTCTCTACCTTTTTTCTCCCACAAGGGTAAATGTGGAAGAGATGGCCTTGTGAATCAAAGTCAGCATCTTCTCCAGCCCAAAAGTCATTACAAAATCTTTGGCTAGTGGTTAGAGACAGTGAATGAGGAGAAACAAAGAAGTGAGGAGACTTTCAGGCAATTTCTCTCTGAAACAGCATCTATAGCTAAAATCATGATCCTCTGGCTAATAGTACAAGGAGGTTTTGGCTAAGACATGTCCAGACACAAAGACAAATTTTTTCAGTGACCGACAACTTTAAGGTCAAGTACTCCAACTTTTTTGTAACTTTTTGTTACTACCACTGAATCTCTATTTAGAGACAGATTCAATATATGCTGATAGCTGTAATATTTTAGTACAAAACTTCTCCCAGATCATCTAGGCTGAAATCCTTCAGCCTGTAGTCCTTCATACCCTCTCTGATTTCTATTCCTTAATTTTATTGAATTCTTAGAGTCATAAAATGTTTAACTAGAAACCACAATCAATAAGATCAAAATCAGCTCATTTCATAAATACTTTCCTGGTCCTGATGCCAACTATATCTTAGATATTAATGGATATAATGTTTTAGTTTTAAATATAATGTGTGTGAAAACCAAAGATTAAAAATTGGGTTTTCTTTCCATTCTAATAATTGTTTGCTCCATTATTTCAAAGAGAACCTTCTGAATCAGAAAAAAAAAAAACTAGTACATATACTAGATATAAGATATAGTCACATTTTTTAATCGAGAAGTCTCCAAAACATATCAAAAGAACTACACTGGGGCAGCTAGGTGGCACAGTGGATAGAGCACCAACCCTGAAGTCAGGAGGACCTGAGTTCAAATCTGGTCTCAGACACTTAACATTCCCTAGCTGTGTGACCCTGGGCAAGTCACTTAACCTCAATTGCCTCAGAAAAAAAAAAAAAAAAAAAAAAAAAACTACACTGGAATTCTTTCTATTCTTCTCCAATATACTTGGATATAAAAATCTTTGAAGGACTTTTTAAATCATGGATAATTTAATCATAAATGTCTTTTTTTGTTATTCTCAATTTGGCAAACACTCAGCTATATGAATAGTAAAGAAGAAAAAATATGACAAAAAGTCAGCATGGTTTCAATTTTAAGAAATTTATTTATTATTAATAACAATAGCATTAGCATTCATTTGAAAAATTATAATTTATATATAATCAAGATATATTACCTATTCACAATGTGCAAGATATGTTTGACTATTTGGTTAATGAGTCATTTAATGAAATAAATTCTTTGCAATAATTCTATATCTCCAAGCAATTGGATGATCATAGATTAAGAAACATTTCCTTATAATCATCTCTATTGCCTTAAGCCACCCTTCAGTATCTTAGTTCTTTGCTCCTGTCTTCTCTCCTTTACCTTCTACACACACACACACACACACACACACACACACACACACAATCCTTTAAGTTTGATTAAAAATAGAGAACATATGAAAAAGCATCCATTTTTCCCTATAATTCCAAATTAGATTTAACAAGTATCTTTTTTTATAAATTTTAAGTGGATTTTTAAAACTTACAGAAAATTTATATCTCCTAAGAACAACATTAGTCACAGAAACAATTGTCTTTCAAGTGAACTCCTTTATATTGTCTGAAAGATGAAGGAAAATGATAACAACTTACATTTACCTAGCATTTTAAGATTTATAAAAAGGCTTCATACATGTTGTTTTCCTAGAAGCTAATGATAAATGTAAAAAGTAAATATTTTAATTTTAATACATTTGGAAACTGAGGTCCAGAAGAGTTTAATCACTTGTCCCTGAACATAGTGCCCAAAACTAGTCTCCTAATTGAAGGTTCAGTGCCATTTTCACTGTGCCATATTCATTTTTATGTTTATCCTTTATGATAGCTCCATAGAAAAAAAGGAAGAGAAAGAGAGAAAAAGAAACAGAGAGACAGTTCATAGACAATAAGCTTCTGAATCTGTCCTGTTAAAATTTCAAGGAAAATCTTCAAATGTTTCCACTGAATGATCAGGATATTCATCACAGTTCCAAGAATATACATAACTTTCAGCTATAAACTGAGTATCTACAATGGTTTAATATAATGCATCCATCCGTGACTCCAAGTCAAATGAGTTACTTGATGGATAGTGCTTCTGATCAAGAGAAATATCTAAGATTTTTTTCTTGAACTCACAGATTGACTTCTTAATCTCTTCATGGCCTCTTTCATCTCTTTATTTCTCAAAGTATAGATGGCAGGATTTAACACAGGTGTAAACACTGCATAAAACACAGCAAGAAATTTGTCCACTGAGGGAATGTTGAGTGGACAAAGATAAATGAAGATACAAGGTACAAAGAATATTACCACTACCGTGATGTGGGCAGTACAAGTGGATAATGCTTTATATATCCCATCCGTGGAGCGATGACGTACAGTGAGTAAGATATAGATATAAGAAATCAAAAGTAGGGTGAAACAGGTTGTAGCAAGGAATCCACTATCAGCATTCACCAATAATTCTAGGACAGAAGTATCCATGCAGGCAAGTTTAATCACCAATGGAAGATCACAGAAAAAGCTGTCTATTTCTCTAGGGCCACAAAAAGGCAGATCCACAACCATAACCAATTGACTAATTGAGTGTACAAATCCGATAACCCATGAGATAACCACAAGGCAAATACACCTTTGCTGATTCATGATGGTTGTATAGTAGAGAGGTTTGCAAATGGCTACATACCGATCATATGCCATAGTTACAAGCAACACCATCTCAATACCCCCAGAAAAATGTACAAAGACAACTTGTGACATGCAGGTTTCAAAAGAGATAGTCTTGTTATCCCTGAAAAAATCTATGATTGACTTGGGGATGGTGACTGAGGAAAACCACAAATCCACAAAAGACAGGTTGGCTAACAGGAAGTACATAGGAGAATGGAGACGGGAGTCAGTGATAACTGTGGTTATAATAAGAAGGTTACCTGAGACAGTAGTCAAATAAATCACAGAAAATAGTAGGAAGAGACAGATCTGAAGCTCCCATGAATCAGTAAGTCCCAATAACACAAATTCAGATACTGCAGAATGATTAACTCTATCCATTCTGTCAAAGATTTACACCAGTCTCCTAGAGAGATTAAGACAAGGAGTTATTAGAATGGAAAATATACTTAATTTTAAATCTTTGGTTCACAAAAAGTATTTTTCCACACACTATATATCTAAAACCAAAACTTGGGTCCATTAACACCTACCTTGGTAAGATATAGTCAGCACCATGCCTAAGAAAACTATAAGATAATGAGATACATGAATTTGATCATCTCTATTATGTCTTCCTTCTGGTTTAAATAATCCATAATTCTTAGAGCTCATGAAAAGTTAAGGATAAATTATACATCAGAGAGTATAGGAAGAACTACAGCTTGAGAAATGCCCTACAGGAATCTAAAATGTGCTGTTTAATCCAAAATACTGGCATTTGTTCTGCTTTTTAAAAAGAGGATTCCATAGCTGAATTATACCTCAAATGTTAAATTATTCTGAGGATGTTTTCATAATATAACTCTAAAATTGCAATCTAACATTTCTGTTGTGCCATAAATCATATTCAAAGCCATAAACTAAATCATAGAACCACAGATTTTCAGATTTGGAAGGGACTTCAGAAGCTGAACAATCCCACCCATAACTGAAGAGAAATCAACCCAAAGGCCTCCCCAAGTGACCATCCAGCCTCCAATTACATATTTCTAAAATATTTAGAAATTTTTTTCTACTTGCTGATTACTCTCAGTGTTAAAATATATATATGTTTTTTATTTCAATGATGATTGTTTCTCTGTTTTTGCCACTAAGGCTAAGTGGAACATGTGTTCTTATTCCAACATGATATTTATTACATAACACTTGATAAGTGGTAAATTAATATAAGATGATTTTGACTCAAACATATCAACATAATTTTTCTCTTAGTCATGTTGCCTAAAATATAATAGCACAATTTCACAAACTATCAAACTTAACCAATTCCTTAGATTGTAATGATACTGGTTAAACTGACCTTTATATAAATTTTAATATTTTCTTTAGTTACAGGATAGAAAGATCCTCCATCTCACTACTGTTTTCTTTTACCCTGAGACCTTCAGTGCTTTTCTGAGGATCTGCATCTCAAAAGGGTTTTTAAGGACACACACACACACGTGTGTGTGTGTGTGTGTGTGTGTGTGTGTGTGTGTGTAGCAGCAACTGTTTTTGTGGTGACAAAGAATTAGAAACTGAGGAGGTGCCCATCACTGGGGAAGTAGCCAAAGAAATGATATGTGATTGTGATGGAATATTACTGTGCTATGAGAAATGAAAAGCAGTTAAAAAGAAAAGTATATGATTTGGACCTTACAGATAACATCCATTAAGAGATTCTCTATTCATTATGCAACAGTTTATATATAACCTATAGGGTAAATTTAGGGTTTATTTTTTGTTTAGGTAGAATTGAAATTGTAAAATTTTAGAATTAAAATGAATCTTTTTGCTGTTGAGTCGTTTTCAGCTGTAACCCATTCCTTGTGACCCCATCTGGACTTTTCTTGATAAAGATACTGGAATGGTTAGACATTCCTTCTCCACATGATTTTATTAATTCAGAACCTGAGGCAAATAGACTTGTGACTTGGCCAGGATCACAAAGTTAATACATGTGTGAGGGTAGATTTGAACTCAGGAAGATGAGTCTTCTTAATTCAAAGCCCAATACTCTATCTACTGCACAACTTAGCTACTTAAAAGGAGCCTTAAAGATCATCTAATTAAGTCATTTCATATTATAAATTATAGCCTCTACATCTATCTTACTTAAGAACACACAATGAATAAGTAGGAAAGACAGGTTTTAAACATGTTTCTGAACCCTCAATCTAGTGATTTTTCCATGTGGTCATATTGCTTTAATAGATTCATCTTATTGGAATTTGCAATTTGTAACAGTTCCACATGGATATGTTGAAGTGGAATATATATTATTCATGAAAACAACTATTGAGCAAATGAATTTTATTAAGTTTTGGAGAAATAATGTACTTAAACAAAATTACTATTTACGTTTTTCTTTTAAATAGAGCATAGTAAAAAGAAGCAAGGGAAACAAAGCTGCTTAAATCTCCAGGATAATACAGAATTACCATTTAACTTTTTTTATCCTGCTGCCACTCAAGAAAGAGAGAGAAAATAAAGTTTTAAATCACCCTGAGAAGGAGAAAGGCTTAGTAAGTCACATCCAATATAGTCACATTGTCATGGTGCCCTGAAATCCAAATTATCTTTTTATATTTTGCTATGCTTTCTTCAATTTTTCATATATTTATTTATTATAAAAAGAAAGTTAAATCTTAAGGAAAATCAGCATCGATCTTATAAAGACAGAAATAGCATTTGTCTTTCTAATTACTTTTTAGTTGCTTGTATAAGGCTACATCAAAAGCAATAATAAAGAAATTTCATAAAACAAATTGAATGTGAATAATTTTTAGAAATTATAGAAAATGGAGAAGAAAAATCAATCATTATTTTATTGAAAGAAAACTTATTAAATGTAAAAAGATCCATTTCAACTAAAGTTCAAAAGTTTGATCTCAAATATGTTACATTTATGCTTCCAAAAAACAAGTTTGTTTGATCTTATTAATATTTTATATTGAGTTTATAATGAATTATTTGCATTTAGAGAAAACATTTTCATTGTTGTCTAGCTTTCATGGGGTTCCTAGTAATGTCAAACTACAGATACAATAAATTATTCCCATTTATATCTCTTTGAAATATCGTTAAAATTCTAACCTAAAAAACCTAACAATCATTTATTAGCCTCCTTTCCTTAATTTTTTTCATTTAAAATTGTATTAAGTTTACTTTTAAAAATTTTCCTATTCAAGATTTTTTAACCTAATCCAGATTTTCCATATACTTATTAGTCCAATTGATTACAATTATTCTTCCTGTATTCAGGCTTAATAGAAGATCAGAAAAATTTTAAATATCAAAAGGAACACACACAGAAAAGCTTGGAATAAATATTTTAAAAAAATTTTGCTTTAATAATTACATTACATTTCTAATAGTACTTGCAAAATGTTTTAAACATTTAGTTTTATGTTTAGTAAAATGTTAGTATTTAACAGATAAGAAGAACTTCAAAAATATTTATTTACATTATAATGGACTAGAAAGATCATAGGGAGGGGAATTCAGCGGATCTGATATTTAGTTCCAAATTTGCCATAAACTGAGACTTTGGGAAAACTATTTATTATCTCTAAGCTTCATTTTCCAGGAGATAGTTGAATTGCTAGAGTTTAGAGTTAAGACTATGTCTGCTGGCCTTTGACCCTTATATGCTGTTTCATAAGTAAGGGGTGCAATGAATCAGAATGTCAATTTTCTCATTTTACATATTTATAACTGCATATTTGTTACCTGTTCCACTGATTTGTTGACAAAGGGAAAAGTACTTTACTGACCTTAAAGCATCGCATAAAAATGAATTTTTAGTATCTTAAAAAAAAAAAGTCTGGACAAAAAGCTCTCTAAGATCTCTTTTGATTCTTCTATACTATAAATTCTATAAATCTATGTTCTATTCCCAGAACTCATTCAGCACCATTACTGGATGTATAAGAGAAACAAAAACAGACCCCAAACAGATGCCTGATTTTAAAGAACTTTAAAAAAAATCTCCATCTCCTTTACTGTTTCCTTGGGATTTGAATCGGTAGGAAATTTCAAGATGACATTCATTAATTGGGAAAGAAAGCTATTAAATAACCATAGAGCTAGGAGTATGCTAGTAAATATTTAACAACTGGTTTTCCCAATACATAAACATATGCATTCATATATTTATATATACATAATCTCATATTTGTGTACACGTACATATATAAATACATATACATAATATGTATGTGTTATCATTTTTTCATTACTTTTTTAAGTCTTGGAATTAAGAAAACTATAAATCAAGGTCTAATTTATTTGTATCTAAGGTGTAAATCTTTACACTGAAAATTTAGCAAAGAACTCTTATAAGCCAGTTTGAGTTGGATTCAGCACAAATTTACAAAGGACCCCTTGCCAAAATAGAACTGAAACAGGTTCCAACCATTGTTTGATTGTGGCTATTAAATGTACAATTGAATCAATCCATGCAAAACTCCTCATTCCTCAAAAATTAAGGAACAATTAAAACAGCAAAGTAGAGATTACAAAGAAAAGGAGAATGGAACCAAACCTCTATATTCGCTTTTGAGTTGCAACTTCAAGGATAAATCTTCCATTTATTTTTCCATAACCTGATTCTTTGCTTGATTCTTTATAACTACCAAAATTCTTTCCTCTTAGCTTCCTTTGCTTCTCATCTCTGCTTTTTTTTTGGCAGATCATATTCTTCATATACAGGAAATTATCTTCTTTTAGCTCTCTATCTCTCTACCTAGGCAGGATCACCAAATACTTGAGAGCTACAAGTAGCTAATATGTAGGGCAAATCAAAAACACAGTCACACACCTGTAAATTCTAAGAGGGTGAATCCAGGTAATATTTATAATGGTGTGAAAGCCACAGCTGTAGAAAGGGCTTAATCTCCAAAGCTGAAGGGGAAAAAGAAACATAAAGAATAACAGAATAACTCAGTATGAAATAAGACCTGTGTACATATATAAAGTATTACTTAGCAATATCTTTAGCTTGTTTGAATAATTTGAAGAAAAACTCAAAGAAAAAAGAAGATATGTTATCATTTATATAGGTTCCCTATGACCAAAATCTTCTTAGTTGCTGACAATTTCTCTTGTTCCTATTCTGATTTGACAATAGAAGAAATAAAGGGGTTTTGTATACACTAAATGGACATCAAGATTCATGTAAAATTATCACTGTTTGTGTGACATATATTCTCTGACAAAGGAAATGCAGAGCAGACTCATAAAGAGAAACGACACACTATATTCTTAAGGGACCTCTTGGTGAATTGAGTCTTCCTAAATTCAGAACATTTGGCACGGGACTTTTTCCAAATTTAAAACCAAAAACAACTCAATCCAATTAGGAAGTCTCCTAGTAATTATCTTTTTTAAAGTTCCTCACCTTCAGCTATGGACCTAAATGAAATGCTTACATTTGTGATACATGCCTGGATCATATACCCTCCATACCTGTTAAAAAGCTTATATATTCTGTAAAAGTTCAGCTCAGGGATCCTTACATTCTTCTTTGATGCTCTCAACTAAAAGTAAGCTTCCAATCCTGAGGTTTCTTGTAATACACTATATGTAGTATAAAAAATTACCTCTCAGAAATAAGTAAATAAGGTCGTGGTTTATTGTTTTGTTAATTCCAGGACTTTAAAAAGTAATGGAGAAAATGATAATAATGCAAAGTAAACTTAAAGTTATGTCATACACACATGTACATAATATATATATATGTGTGTGTGTGTACACATATATATATGTATATTTTCATATACATATATATATATATATATATGTGTGTGTGTGTATTTGGAAAACCAGTTGTTAAATATTTACCAGCCCACTCCTGGTTCTATGGTATTTAATAGTTTTCTTTCCCAAATAAAGAATAACTCACATCAAAGTTCCTTAACAATTCTGATCCTAAGGAAGCAGTGTAAGAGATAGATTTTTTCTTTAAAATCAGGCATCTGTCTTGGGTTAGTTTTTGTTTCTCTTATAGCCCCTGTAATGGTGCTGAATGAGTGCTACGCATAGAACATAGATTCATAGAATCTATGGTATTGAAGAATCAGAAAAGGTCTTAGAGATCTTTTTCTCCAAGTTTTTTTTTTAATTTTTCTCATCATGTATTAAGCCTGAATACAGAAAGCAAAATTCCAATCATACTGTTTAAAGAAAATCTGGGTTAGTTTGAAAAATGTTAAATTGGAAATTTTTTAAAATAAATTGAATACAGTTTGAAATACTGAAAAAGAAAATTACAGGAAGCCGGCTAATAAAGGATTGTCAGGTTTTTTGAATGAGAATTTTAAGAATATTTAAAAGGGATAAATAGGAATGATTTATTCTATCTATAGTTTGACGTTGCTAGGAATTCCAAGAAATCCAGACAACAATTAAAAAATGTTTTCTCTAAATGCAAATAATCCATTATAAACTCAATATAAAATATCAATAAGAACAATCAAGCTTGTTTTTTTTGGAAATGTAGACACATCATAGATTTAAAATCAAACTTTTAATTTTTATCTAACTATATTTTTATATTTAATAGGTTTTTTCCAATAAGGTATTTATTGATATTGTTTCTCCATTTCTCCACATTTTTTCTAAGTTATTCATATTTGATTTGTCTTCTGAAATTTCCCAATTATTGTTTTTGATGTCGCCTGTCCTTTGTATTAAAGTTGGTTGTCAATTACCAAGGATGACTGACCCATTTTCTAAAAACTGCCTTTGTGAATAATAGCTTCAATTGGCTAGGCTAAAAACAGGAATTGGGGTCTAGAGGTGCAACTAGGTCAAGGATTCTTTTTTATTATTTTTATTAATACTTTTTATTTGCAAAACATATGTATGGGTAATTCCTAAACATTAACCCTTACAAAGCTTTCTGTTACAAATTTTCCCCCCTACTCCCCACCACTCCCCTAGATGGCAGGATATCCACTACATGATAATAATGTTAGAATACTTAAGAAATCGAATATATGTATAGTTATTGCATCATTTTTTGTGCAGGAGAAATCATATCCACAAGAAAGAATAATCTGATAAAGGAAATACAATGCAAGCAAACCTCAATAGAGAACATGAAAATGTTATGTTTTGGTCCACATTTCACATCCCTCTCTCTGGGTGTATATGGCTCTCTTCACCGAACAATTGGAACTGGTTTGAAGCATTTCATTGTTGAAGAGAGTCATGTCCATCAGAACTGATCATCATATAGTATTGTTGTTGTCGTGAATAATGATCTCCTGGTTCTGCTCACTTCACTCAGCATCAGTTCATGTAAGTCTCTCCAGGCCTTTCTGAAATCGTCCTGCTGGTCGTTTCTTACAGAACAATAATATTCCATAACATTCATAGACCATAATTCATTCAGCCACTCTCCAATTCATGGGCATCCATTCAGTTTCCAATTTCTAGCCACTACAAAAAGGGCTGCCACAAACATTCTTGCACATGTGGGTCCCTTTCCCTCCTCTAAGATTTCTTTGGGATATAGGCCCAATAGAAACGCTGCTGGGTCAAAGGGGATGCATAGTTTGATAACTTTTTCAGCATAGCTCCAAATTGCTCTCCAGAATGGCTGGATCTGTTCACAGCTCCACCAACAATGCATCAGTGTCCCAGTCTTCCCACATCCCCTCCAACATTCATCTTTATCTACCTGTTTACTTGTCTTATCTTCTCTCCCATTTTTCCATCTTTATTCCATTCCCATTGATCTACATGCCTTATCCCACTCCCATTAATGTAAACACACATCTCTATACCACCTTTTCCTATGCCCAGCTCTTTTTATCTCTTTAATGCCTTTTCCAATTAATCTACATACCTTGTCACATTCCATTAATCCACACACTCTTTTATACTGACATTTTATCCTACTGCCTCCCCACATATTTTTTAATAGATTTTGGAGTGTGCTATACTGTTCTTGACATATATAAATATAAATAAACATTTAAGTCTTTAACCCAATTTTCCATTCAATATTATATTTAAGTTTGCTAAATATAATAATTTTCACTGCAGTTGTAGTTCTTTTGATTTTGGATATGTAGTATACTTTTTGGTATGTAGTACTCTTTTATTTTAGCCACTGATAAATCCTACACAAGTGTTTTGTAGCTCCAGCATATTTAAATTGGTTATATTGGTGGTGTTGATGTTGCTTGTAAAATTTTCTCTTTGATACAAGGTTTTTGAAATTTAGAAATGATAATCCTATATGTTTTCCTTTTAGGTTCTCTTTGAAGTGGTGATCAGTGGATTTTTTCTGCTTTCCTTTTTTCTTCTAAAAATTCAGGACTATTTTTTAAATTATTTTTTGTATTACTGTATCAATATTTCTTTTATTGGTCAAAATTTTCGGGCAATCCAGTTATTCTTGTGTTTCTCTTCTTGATCTGTTTTCCAGGTCTAGTTTTTCTTATAAGATGTTTTAACATACTCTTTTATTTTTTTCATTCTTTATATTTTGTTTTATACTTTCTTGCTCACGTAACTTTACTGACTTCCCTTTGCCCAATTCCAATGCTAAAAGAGTTAACTTTTTCTTTTTGAAGTTGAATGAAGTGAATAGAACCAGGAGAACAGTGTATACAATAACAGCAAGATTATATGATGATCAGTTCTGATGGACATGGCTCTTTTCAACAATGAGATGATTCAGGCCAGTTCTGATGGCCTTGTGATAAAGAGAGCCATTTGCATCCAGACAGAGGAGTGTGGAAACTGATTGTAAATCACAACATAGTATTTTCACTACTGTTTTCTTGCATTTTGTTTTCTTTCTCATTTTTTTTCCTTTTTGAACTGATTTTTTACACAGTATGATATTTGTGAAAATATGTATACAATTGCACATATTTAACATTTATTGGATTACTTGCTGTCTAGGGAATGTGGTGGGAGGGAAGAGAGAGAAAAAAAAAATTGGAACAAAAGTTTTTGCAAGGGTGAATGTTGAAATTATCTATACATTTGTTTCAAAAAATTAAAAGCTTTAATAAAAAATAAAAGTTGTTTTCATAATCTTCTTGTTTTCTTGGCTGATTCTTAAATTATTAGTAGTAACAGTTCTTTGTCTATCATTTGATTTTCAAAATCTTTTTTGATTTCTTCCATAAATACTTTTTGGGAAGGTAGACAATTAAGATTATTCTTTGGGATAATATATGCATTTTTTAATTTCACTATCCTCCTCTGAAGATGAACATTGGTCTTTTGTATTCCCATAATAACTTTATGTGGTTGGATTCTTTTTTCCCTTCCTTGCTCATGTTTTTAAAACTAAGAACTATTGCAGAGTAAAGGCAAGAACTCACTGAACCTTTCCCCAAAGCCATTCCAAATTCCTTTAGATAATGAGTCTAAACAAATTTTAAAATATCAGAACACCCAAAGAGATAAAATAGAACACTAGCCAACTTAAAAGATCAGCAGAAAAGCTTTATGGATCCAGCATGAGAGTCCAATGTGGTGGTATTGCAGTAGAGGAAGTGCCAATGTAGCCCTAGCCCAGCTCCACTCCAGTAAAGTAGGAACTCCAGGTACCTCTAAATTAATTTCTCAGCCCAGAGACACCAAAGAGAATCTGGAAGGTATGCAGAAAATGTCTGTGGGAACAGGGTGGGAGTTTACCATGCAATCCCAGCAGCCCTAGTGTCAGCCTTGACCCCAGCTTCATCAACAAGTAGGCAGGACTTTGTTTCTTTTGCAGTCTAGATTTTAAAGCTACAGTGGGGAAAGGAATTTATTGTCTGTCAGCTTGTAGTATTTTTGACTTGAGATTGTAGTTCTATAGTTTGACAACAATGTTCCTTGGGGTTTTTCCTTGTGGGATTTCTTTCTAAAGGTGATCATTGGACTATTTCAATGACTATTTCCACTGCTTTTTTTCTAGAATACTGGGGCAGTTTTCTTTACTGATCTCTTGAAGAATGCTATCCAAGCTCTTTTTTGAATCATGTCTTAAATTGTCTCTTACGGATCTATTTTCCAGCTCAGCTGTTTTTCCAATAAGGTATTTCACATTTTCTTATTTTTTTCATTCTTTTCAGTTTGTTTGATTGATTCTTGCTGTCTTATAAGTCATTAGCTTCCATTTGCCCTGTTCTAGTTTTTAATGTATAATTTGCTTCAGTTAGCTTTTGTATCTCTTTTTTTTTCCTTTTGGTTAATTGTACCTTTGAAAATAGTGTTTTCTTCAGTGATTTTTTTTTTTTTTGCATTTGACCAATTCCATTTATTAAAGAGTTGTTTTCTTCAGTCAATGTTTTTTCTTCCTTTACCAATCTCTTGACTCTAATGTATACTTCTAATTTATTTTCTCATTTTTTCTTCTATTTCTCTTGTTTGTCTTTTAAAGCCTTTGATGAGCTCTCCCAAGAAGTCTCTTTGGACTTGAGACCAATTCATATCGCTCATTGAGATTTCCTCTGTTAACATTTTTTCTTCATCTCATTTGCTGTTTTGGTCTTCCCTGTCACCATAGTAGCTCTCTATGGTCATGGTTCTTTTTTCTTTCTTGCTCATTTTCTTTTTTTTTTTTTTTAATTTTGGTATTTCCTCTTTTTTCTTTACTTTTATGTTTGAGCTCTGTACCTGGGGTAAAGGGATGCTGTTCCAAACTTTCTTGCAGCTCTGAGCCTTGGTTTTGAGCACAGGAGTCTGTTGTGTTTGCAGGAGAGTAACTTTGCCTGCTCTTTTCAGGAAAAAGCCTGTTTCCCAGAGTTTGTCTTCTGCTTTGAGAGTGATTTGCTCTCCTACTGAACCAGGACTGAGAATCTTAGTTGCTTATTTGCTATGATTAATATCCTCTCACCAGGCTTCCTAGAATCTGTCTGAGATCAGATAAACATCCTTTTTTATTCCAGTGAGACTAACTTTTCTTGAAGTTTTTCTACTCTCTCTTGAGCGGGAGAGTGGTTTTATTTCATCACACTATGTTCAGAGACTTGATTTCATGTGATTTTTGAGGGAAACTGATAGAGTTCAAGTAGCTTCCTGACTTTATTCCACCATCTTAGCTCTGCCACCAGAACTGCTATCATATGATTTCTGTTAGTTTTGTGGTTAAATGGTCAATTATGGCAGTAGTTTTCCTAATATTGAACAAACTCTGTAGTCCTGATATGAAGCTTACTTGGTCATAATGCATTGTCCTGGTGATAAGTTGCTATAATTTCTTTGCTAATGTTTTGTTTAAAATTTTTGCATTAATAATTATTAGGGAAATTGGTTATAATTTTCTTTCTTTGTCTTGACCATTCCTGTTTTAGGTATCAATACAATGTCATGAAAATTTTATAGCAATCCTTCTTTCTCTATTTTTCCAAATAATTTATATAATATTGGAATCAATTGATCTTTAAAGTAAATGTTCCTTACACACTATTCCCTTCTTTCAGTAAATCTTGTCAGTTCTCCTAGTTAATATACTTGGGTTGATTCTAAATTGATATTAGCCATTCTCCCAAATGCAGATGAATTTAACATTAAGTTATTAAACATAGCCACTGAGAGCCATCTAACAATTAGAGGGAGACACAGAGAGAGATCTGAAATTGGGAGGACAGTTTATGGGGAGCTATCTCCCAAGAATGGGATAGATAAGAAAAGAAAAAACAGCAGTGTTGTAAGGGTATTAAAAGCATCAGAGTTCTACCTCCACTACTGCATATTAATTTCTAATTTTACTGCATTATTATCATCTGTCATCCAAGTTCTCATTTATACAATCCCTTCTAGTTAAATAACATTATAAAGGAGTAAAGGAAGACATTCTTCAAAGAATGTCTCCCAACCCATGTCCCACTGTTCAGCCACAAATACTATATAGTTAAATTCTCAAAACTCTCAAATTCCCAAGATTTTAAAGAGACATTATATCATGGGAGGGTTGGGGAAGATTAGTAGGTTCAGATATGATTATCTTCACTGGGCTGGATTGAAGTGAATACATCTCAAAGTGAAGGACTAGAGTCCAAGATAATGCTAAATAGTGAAAGCACTGGAAATCAGAGAAGAAAAAGTGACATTGGCCTTAAATGAAAGAACGAGAGTGAAATAACCATTGATGATAGCAGTGATGGAGAATGGTTAATAGAAAATTGTGACATAAGAACTAGATATAAAGCATCCATCAAAAAGAGAAAGTGATCCCCCTTATATTTAAGCATGCTGATGTAAAGCCCCATGTAAGTTCCTGATCTGAAATATGAGTTCCCCTCCTACTCTGAGAGTCTCTGATTGTATGAAGCTAGTTAAATGAAATTTATAGTAGAAATAAAAGAGCCCAACACAGCATAAACTAGGGCATAAAACATTACCTTGGAGTCAGGGAAATTTTAATTCGGTTACAACTTCTGATACATATTCAATGTTGGTTCTTGAACAATAGCAATACTTTAATTCTCTGGTCTGAAACAACGTTTAAATGCTAAAAGTAATAGCACACGTAGCAATTCACACTAATCAAAAATGCTTCCTCCTACTGATTAAAACCTAAGTCATCTCCTCATCTCCCCAATGCTTCGTAAGTTATAGTCTTATAGAGTCGCTCAAAAATAGGAATTTTCATTTTTTCCTTTGACATATATAAAGATGATACATCCATTAAATGTCATTTATTCTCTTGATAACTCTGATAAGAAATAAACCCAACTTAATGAGGTAGACGTTGACAGGAAAAAAAAATAGATGGAAGAATAAGGATACGTAAACATCAAAAATCACAATAAACACATGATAACATTTCCCAGTTTGAGGTAGATATAAAATATGAAAGTAAATAAGAGGGACAGACTTCTGGGGGTGGAGCCAAGATGGTGGAAATCAGACAGGAGTCTCTGTAACCTCCTCTAACCTTCCCTCAAACCAATAACATATGAAGCTTCTAGACTGATTTTGAAGGAAAAAAAAATCCACAATATCTAGAGGACAACACATTTCTAGAAGAAGATACTCTGGAAGAACTTCAAAACAGGTCTGTTTTAATTGGGCAGGGGCGTGGTCTGCTGAACCCAGACTGCAGCAAAGAGAGACCAGGGCAGGGAGCTGGAGCAAGGAGCTGGAACAGACAGCTGGAACAGGAGTCGGAATAGGAATGGGAGCATTGTGCTTTTCCAACACCTGGGAATCTTCTGCGGGCCTCTTGGGCCAATCTGTCCTGATTGTAAGCAGGTGGTTTGGAGGGTCTGCCTTTTGTGGGGGGTAGATTGTGAACCACTGAATCCCTGATGAGCATCTGACATAACTGCCATTACACAGCACCCTAGGGTGATCAGTAAATCAGCAGAAATGATCAGCACCTGAGATAATCCAATCAGCAGAACTGCCCAGCACCTGAAATAACACAATCATCAGAACTGCCCCAGGGCAAATTAAAGCAGCTGTCCCACCTTTGCCTTGAACAGACGTCACACCTTTAAAAAAATGAATAAAAAACAAAAAGACTTCTCACCATAGACAACTTTTATGGAGAGACAGAGGAACAGACCTCAAATCCTGAGGCCCCTAAAGGTAAAGCAACTCCAGAAAAAAGCTCCAAAGAGAGACATAAACTGTTCTCCATGTCACAAGGCTTTCTTTGAAGATTACATAAAGTATCTTAAAAGAGAGTTGGAAGAAACATGGGGAAACGAAATGAGATCACTGCAAAATGAAATGAAATAAATGGAAAAAGATTACAATAAACAAATTGGCCAATTACAAAAGGAGCTAAAAACAGTAACGGAAGAAAATAAAACATTAAAAATTAGAATTGAACAAATACAAATGAATGACTAAATAAGACTTCAAGAATCAGTCAAACAAAAACAAAAATTGAAAAATTAGAAGAAAATATGAAATATCTCCTAAGAAAAACAACTGACCTGGAAAATAGATTTAGGAGAGACAATCTAAGTATTATAGGGCTTCGTGAAAGCCATGATGAAAAAAAGAACCTAGACCCTATTTTCCAGGAAATCATAAAAGAAAACTGCCCTGATATTTTAGACCCAGAAGGCAAAAGACTTATTGAAACAATCCAGCAGTCACCTCCTGAAAGAAACCCCAAAATTAAATGCCCCAGGAATATCGTGGCTAAATTCCAGAACTATCATACCAAGGAAAAGATATTAAGAGAAGCCAGAAAGAAAGAATTTAAATATCGAGGAGCCACAATAAGGATCACACAGGACCTAACAGCTTCTACTTTGAAGGACTGAAGGGCGCAAAATCAGATATTCCGAAGGGCAAAGGAACTTGGAACACAGCCAAGAATAAGTTACCCAGCTAGAATGAGCATTATCTTACAGGAAAGAAGATGGTCATTCAATGATATAAGAGAATTTCACCTATTTCTTTTTTTTTAAACTTTTTATTTGTATAACATATATATGGGTAGTTCCCCAGCATTGATCTTTACACAGCTTTCCATTACAAATTTTACCCCTATCCCCTCCCCTCACCTAGATGGCAGGAAGTCCACTACATGTTAATAATGTTGAAATACTTGACAAGTTGTGCAAGAAAAATCCTGTCTACAAGAAAAAAAAAAAGA
>JAJPUD010010563.1:31442-51210 GCA_023553655.1 Myrmecobius fasciatus | reverse complement strand
AGAGAGAGAGAGAGAGAGAGAGAGAGAGAGAGAGAGAGTGTACAGGAGAAATGAAAAAAAATAGAATTTCAGCTGAATATGAGAAGAATTGAGAGAACTTAGGAAATGAAAATAAGGAAAGAAGGAAACCCAACCATGGTGATCTGAGAGGGAAAGGTAGGATAACCTGAAAAAAGACACAGTCTGGAGATAGAATGATATATGTGAGAATTACAAGAGGACTACTTTATATTTTAACATAATTAACATGTAGTGGATATCCTGCCATCTAGGGGATGGGTGGGGAGTAGGGGGGAAAAATTTGTAACAGAAAGCTTTGTAAGGGTTACTGTTGAAGAATTACCCATACATATGTTTTGCAAATAAAAAGTATTAATAAAAAAAAAAAAAACAAGACTACTTTAGTTGGATTTTAGAATATGTGGAGGAAAGTCAAGTGGAAGAAGTCTGGCAAGATAAGAAGGGGTCAAACTGGAAGAAGCTTAAACCAGAGTATTTCATATTTATTTTAAAGATAGTGTGGAGCCAGTGGAGTTTATTAACTAGGTTAGATTAGGTGGTTGTCCTCCATTCTTGAAGAGGACCAAAGTCATAACACAATGTTAGAGCCAAGCTAGTATATCCAACTGTGGTTGATCAGAACAATATGATCTCAGAATGCTTTGCCACAGTTTTAGACACAGAATCCCTCTGAACATTTGAGGATAATTCTCTAATTTTATACATCTTGCATTTTTTTTCCTGAGCTAATTCAATTTTGCTTTGCTCAAAAAGCACTGCACCTTCTCTGATAAGGGCACGCCATAGTAGGCAATCTTGTGCCAATGTCTCCCATATCATACAATTGATTCTAAACCTTTTAAAAGAGATCTTGAATGTGCTTGTATTGCTTTTTTTGACCACCTTGTGAGTGCTTGCCTTGTGTGAATTCTCCATAAAAACTAGGTGAGTGACATAGTCAAACCTTTGCCTGACGGCGATCATTTTGGCAGCTAAATGGAACTGGACCAAGAAATGGGGAAAGTGGCAGCAAAATATTAAGCTTAATCTAGACTGGTGACAATTAGAGAGGAAAGAAGGAGGGCAATATGAAATATGCTTATGGAACTTAATGACTGACTGGGTATAGGTATGACAGATGGGCAATATTATTTCTTGCTTGCTCCTTTAATTTGCAAATGCTATTACTTTTATGTCTAAGTCATGTATCAATTTAGAGTTTATAGACAGCTTTAGATGTTAGTTTATACCTACTTTTTACCAAATTGTTTTGCAGTTTTCCAGAAGTGATTTTTTTTGGGGGGCCAAAGACTAAATCTTTATCTCAGTAAACAACGTATTTGATTTTATCAAATGCAATGGTATTTATTGTTTGGCTGTGTATATTTTAATCTTAATCTATTCTACTAAAATTTATAACCAGTAGTAAGTCATTTTGATGAGTAATACTTGTAGTATAATTTGAGATCTGATACTGTTAGAAATGGGACAGCTAGGTAGCACAGTAGATAGAGTGCTGGATGTGAATTCAGGAAGATTCCTTTTCATGAGTTCAAACTTATCCTTATGTAAATGCACAAGTCACTTAAGCCTGTTTGCCTCAATTTTCTCACCTATAACATGAGTTGGAGAATGAAATGGCAAAGCATTCCATTATAATATCTTTACCAAGAAACCCCCCAAAAAATGATGATGAGCTGGACATGACTGAACAATAATTTAACAACAATCACTAGAATTGAGCATTCTCTTATCATTGCCAATATAAAGAACCAATTCAATAAAGTTATTTGAGTTTTGTGCATGCTGGGGGTGGGAAGGAAACCAATGTTTTCTTTCCCTCTCTACCACCCCAGCAAATTCACTCTCAATGACCTGGTTAGAAATGTTCCTTGCCAGATTTTAATCTGATATCATGTCTTTCATCCAGGCCTCGTAGGGAGTGACTGATTTTCTTCAACCATCCCCAATGGCTTCCTATATCTTGTCATCTCATTTCATTTAATGATTTTTAATACCTCATTCCTTCTAAATTAATTGTGTTCTTTTTCACATCTAGTTTAGGTCTTTGATTGACTCAGTAGAGGTAACTAGAAATTGTTCATATAATTTTATATCTTTTGTGGATGGATACTATAATTCAATCAAAGAGACATTCTTACATGAATAAGATATCTGAGAGTATAACATCTTGTTATTTATATTAATAGGGTGGGGTAATTGTTTGCTACATTGATTCATTGGTTCATTCACTGAAGAAGTCTAGGGTGGGCCTATATTTTGAATTAGACTTACACTTAATTGGACATGTATAAAAATATTCTAATTGTTAAAGAAAGGTTTGGTGAAATATATGTCTGAGTAGCTTGGGGTAAAAAAAAAGATTCATTGTTCTCTGGAGGCCAGTATATCCAAACTGGACTGGGTTTAAGAGTGGATTAAGTTTTCTGGTTAAAAGCTTACTTCTAAAAATTTCCTGATGCCTAAAATCTCAAATTTGCTTTTGCAGTTCATTAACAAAAAATTGAAATTTGCTTTCTTCTATGACAGCAGCAACAGTAATGAGGAGATAACTAGGGAAGGGGAAGAATCTTTCAGTTACTGAATTTGTTTAAAATGTTTATTTTGTAACAGACTATGTTCATCCGTAACTATTTCTGAATGGTCAAATTCCTCTCCTTAAAAACAAAAAAAAAGAAATATAGAAATCAAGGGTTATTTGAATTAAATGAAAAACCAGCTTAAAGGAGGTCTGTTTTCAGAAAGTGAGGTAGGGAAGGTGTTTTTTTTGTTTGTTTGATCTTTGCATCCCACCTAATGATCAACACCATCCCTGACACATATCAGGCACTTAATAAAGGATAGTTAAATTAAATAAGGTTGAGGTAAACTGAAATGAGAATTTATCTGGAATGGCAGGGAACATAATTAATCATTGATAATAATATGTGGCAATGTTGTTCATGAGAATTTTCAGGTTTGAGAACATGCGTGTGAAATTGGGAAACAAACAAAACAATACAATCCTAGATTAGTAATTTTTGAATTTTATATGTGAACTTCCTTAGCTATATAGCTAGTTGCAAACTATAGCTTGAGCTTCAGTTCCCCCAGCTGTAAAAATGTGGATGATAGTACCTGTACTGCTTATTTCAAAGGTGTCATTGTAATGAAGACATAGTGTAAACCTTACCACACTACATAAATGTGAATTATAATCAATGCAGATAGAAATATGCCTGTTTATAAGTCTCCTTTGGGTTCCCATTCCTCCCTGCATTCTAAGTCTGTGATACTTATACGTTCCACTTTTAATATTATGATACATAGTATCCTGTGATTTTTAGGCTTTGTGTTCAAATCTTACCTCTGACATATATAGACTCTTTACCAATGGACCATTTACTTAATCTCTTACTGCTTTGGGTAAATTTTTAAGACCATACATTACAGAGAAAATGATCATCTGCATTACTAGAGTTTTTCTCTGGGGAGTTCCCTATGTAAGTGCCAAATCCCAGGGTCTAGTCTTATCCGTCCATTCATTTCTCTTCGTCTCTGTCATGATTTCTCTCCTTTTCTCTCTCTATACCCCTTTTTGTCTATCCATTTTTCTATCTTTAGTTAGTAGCATAACTATAAATATCACAGTCAAATAGCTACTTAAAGCATCCAGCCACTCTGGCTTTCTATATCTTTTATCTGCAATACATCCTATTCAGAAAGGAAATAAGCAAACCACTTCCCTGTGCAGAGTAAGTTATATGTTTTCATCAAAAGGACTGTGGAGACACTTCATAGAAATACATGGAGGGAAAGTAATGGGCTTATCTCTCCTTATTTGTTTTGGCCTTGGAAAAGAGGTAAAGCATTAGGAAAATAGAAATCAAAACCAGATACCATTTGGGAGAAAACTGTGTTTCTATTCTCAAATCCCACTTGTCCATCCCTGTTTTTATGTCTTTTGTGTCAAATTCACATACTTCTGTCAGCTTCTATAAACCTTTCCCTATCCACTTGTCCCCATCTGACTCCTGAAATCATTAATTAAATCAGTGTTCCACACTCTCACCAGATCCACTGGGAACTGTGAAGGAAGACTTGAGAGCTTAACCCAGGCCTTCCCACAAGAAGAAGCTTTAATCAATAATGCTGAAAACTGGCTAAGTGTTTAAACAGGGAAAGATAGAAAAATAAATAGCTAGAACTGGCAACTGATAGGAATGGTACATACTAGGAGAATAGATGGCCCTATTTATGGAGAAGTAGGACTGGTGTTTAAATCTGACTGTCTAATTTACTGTTACTTTGGGCAAAGGAATTGACCACAGAAATCTCAATTTCTTCATAAAATTAAATGGTTGGGATAAGTAATGTCTAAGGTCTTCCTAAATTTGACATGTACTGTTCCATCAATATGATCAATTACCTTGGCTTGGGAATCTTTAGAAAATAAAAACAAAAAGTATTGGGATACTATTCAAGGAACTGGGAATTGGTTTGACTCTTTTGGAAATAATCTAGAGCTGTGGCCCAAAAAATTAATAATCTCCATGTTTATCATAAAGAGATTATTTTTTTTTAAAAAGAGGAAATGGAGCTGTATGTAGAAAATATTTACAGTAGAGTTGTGAGTGTGGGGGGAGGAGGGGCAAACAACAACAGCAACAACAACTTTGCAAACTAAAAGAGTATCTACCTATTTAGGAAGGGCTGAACAGAGTATATTATATAAAAGTAGTAGAATAATATTGTTAAAAAGAAAAAAAATATCAAACATTCATAGAAACATTTGAAAACATATGAAATGATAGAAAGTGGAATAAGAAAGAAGAATCCAAAGTAAACAAATCAAACAAAACACACACAGAAACTTTAATGATGTAGATGAAAAGAACAATTAAATAAAATTCAATTCTTTGTAATTAAAATAACCAAGATTAATTCTAGAGGGGAATTGAAAAAGCATATTCCCTTTCTTTAATTGCATAGATAGAGAAATGTAGTGGTAGGGTATATAGCTAGGAATAGATTATATTATATTATATATACATACATACATGCATATATAGGTAGATGTATATACTCAATATCTTTCACTCTATATGATTGCAATAAGACAGACACTATATAATGATGCAATAATCTTCCTCTAAGCCCTGTCATTTATAATAGTAGAAATCCAGTATATATATATTGGTTAATATGTACATGTATAGATAGAAGGATAGATAGATATATACATTCATAGACACATAAACCCAGATATTGTTGTTGGTTAGTTGTATTGAACTGTTTTTTTTTTCCTTTTCTTGTTTCTTTTATAATCTTTTTTCCATATATTGACTTCCTGGGTAGATGGCTGGTTGGGGTGATTGTAGGATTATGCTCTTCTGTTAAAATGAGAGATTTGGCCTGGGTGACCTCCAGGGTCCATTTTATTTTTAATCTATGAGTCTAAAAATAATTTTAAAATGACATAAAATAAAAGTTATCAATGAACTGAAGTGTTAAAAATACTGTGATCTATTTTTCATCTAGTTATTACTAAAAATGTGATTTGAAAATAAAAATATATTCTAGTAAGCCATTTTCCTTATATTTCAATACATAAAACTTTAACATTTGTAACCTTTCTTTTTTGTATGACCAAAATTCAATGTTTTGGTGCTCTGGAAAGAAAAAAAAAGAATACATGGAGGAACCCCAGACACACAAAATTACACTGTCTCCCAACCTTATGTGCAAACTGAATAATGGAAATCACTGACTTATTTGACTGCTTAATGCTATATAAGTTCTGACATACTTAAACTTTGTATAAATAAAGCCATTTAAGCAGGATAGAAGAGCAGTTAAAACTAAAATGCAAAGAAATCACTTCATATGGAGTAAAGTAGCTCTCTATCAAGAAGTGCTGAGGAGACCAGGAAGGAGAAGGACAAGGAATTCTAAGTAGACCTTTAACCATGTTGATTTTCCTTGTGGACAATAGTCTCTTTTCTTTTTCACACTCAATCCTTTACACTTTATCACCTCAGGCAAAGAGAGCAGCATGAAATAATTGGGAAAACTTCAAAGAGAGTGAAGTTCATAGGTCAGCATCAGGCTGGAATATCAGGGACACCTTGTGAGTTACTATTCTGTACCAGAAAAAAAAAATAAAAACAAACCAAAGTGTTTGAAGACCAAATCATTGAGGCATAATTCTTAGACTCTTGTTCATAAAATTTCTATGATGCTTTGATACTGAATACACAGAAATGTCTTATTGATGATGTTTAAAAACAGATCTGGATATTTCCAAAATTATCACTTAGGATGGTGGTATTAAGATGCTGCCACAGTTAAGGTTTGATGACTTGTGAATCCCAATATGGATTATTTAAAATTATAGATAATTGAATAACTATTCATTGAAACACCAGTTCAGGCACTTAAATATTTCCCCTTTGGACTCTGTCTACATTCATAGCCAATTTGACAGAATTTATTATTCTTTAAATGAATTCAGTCAAAGGTTTTTTTCTGTTTGTTTTTTCAGGTGGGGACATTGTACTATGCCAAATAACATTTGCAATTGACTGATTCTTTGTTTTTCATTCTTAATAATGCTGAACAGAAATAATTTTGAGCTGTTGTTTAATCTATAAATACACACATACTAAATTATATATGAATATACATACTAAATTATATATGAATATACACATATAAAAACATATGCATACAATTCTCTCTATCTCTTTCTCTGTGTGTCTCTCTCTCTGGTCTTTTGTTGTTTCTCTCCAAGAAATAGATGTATTAAAAATAGATATGTTATAGAACAAGCTAGATGACTCAGTGGATAAAGAATTGAGCCCCAACTCAGAAAGATCTGAGCTCAAATCCAGTCTCAAACCCTTAGTAGCTGGATAATCCTGAAGAAATCATTTAAATTCTGTTTGTCTTAATCTATTGGAGAAAGAGATAATAAACCATTCCAGTATTCTTACCAAGAAATCCCCAGGAATGATGTGATTTACAAGTTCATGAAGAATCAGACATGACTTAATGACTCAACAACACAGCCAATATAGATGCAGATATAGACACTGTTGTAGATATAGATTTGAATATAGATATGAATCTCTATAGAGAATCACACCTTCTCTGAACATGCAGATCAATGCCTATTTAGCAATTTCTAATCCTAGATATTTCCCCAGTCCCCAATATGAGATTATTGGATCTCATAGCCAGTGTATGTCAGAAGCCTGACTTGAAATCTGTCCGATTGCCAGGGCAACTTTCTTTTCCTAGGTTGCTAGACAGCTTATACTTTCTCTCTTAGACCACAAGTCTAAGTTTAAGAAATAAGTTTTTGATTTTTTTTTGGGGGGGTGGTTTCTGCAGGGCTTGAAAGAGAAAGAGAGACAGAGAAAAAAGAAAAAAGACACAGAGAGTGATAGAGACAAGACAGAGAGACAGAAGGGGAGAGAGAGAGAGAGAGAGAGAGAGAGAGAGAGAGAGAGAGAGAGGGAGAAGGAGAGAGGGAGAGAGGGAGAGAGAATCAGTACTAGATCAGGAGATTCTTGAGCACAAGGATTGTCTCTTGTCTTTTTTTTAATTATTATTATTATTAGAGCTTAATATAGTGACTGGCATATAGTAGGGGGGTTAATAAAACTTGTTAAATGATGGAGATGGATGAACAGAGACACACAGAGAAAGTGGATAGAAAGATAGCTTTAAAATCTCTGAGTCCCATTCTGCCTCTGATAGTACTGTCTACTCACCCCCATTCCAAATACACACACACACACACACACACACACACACACAGAGAGAGAGAGAGAGAGAGAGAGAGAGAGAGAGAGATGCTGCTATTATTTTGCAGTTGAGAAAACTGATTAAACATTTTAAGTGATTTGCCCAGAGTCACACAGCTCCTACCCAAAAGAGAGGAGAAGGGAAGTGGAGGCAGAGAGAATAATCATGAAACCATAGAGAACTGAGCTTGGAAAGTGACTCTAAAATTCCTTGGCTTCCTTTAAGGATTGGCTTAAGCATCAATTTCTCCAACAGGTCCTAGTCCACTCCAAATCTGCATCTCTTATACCCAGTTGCTAATACCTTCTTTCTATGGTTATATTCCATTTATACTATAATCAGCTGATTCACCTGTCTTCTCCACAACCTGATAATATAAGCTCATTAAAGGCAAGGATTCCATTTTGCTTTTGGCTTTCTATTCCCAGGATTTCCTGCAAAATCAAAAAACTGCAAACGTAATAAATGCTTGTTAATTGAGTAATTGATCAATTGTTTGATTGCGGAAAACCTATATTTCAATCCAGACTTAGTTTTTATTTTTATTTATTTATTTATGTTGTATGTTATATAGCCCTGACCAAGTCAATTAACCTCACATTGGTCAATATAATTATCTTTGGTTTCATTTTCTTGTAATTTAAATTTATGTCATGGTAATCATTGCACACATTTCTTTCCCCCTTGGTATTGCTTATGTTCTTGTTCTTCATCTTATAACACAAACATATTTTCTTCTTGGCATTAGAATATTTGTATTCCTCCATTATGAGACAGGTTTTGTCAAAAAATTAAAACATTTTTTATGAATTGGAGAAAAAAGCAATTCCTTGTTTCCTCTTTTTCCTTCCTTTCTTTTTTGTTTTTAAAATTCCTTTACTTTTTCATTTGTTTTTTTACCCTCCATTCTTCTCCTTTTCTCCTTTTTTTCCTTTCTCCAACCCTCATTCTTCCCTATTTTTCCTCTCTCATTCTACTCTTTTCTTTCATTCTTTCCTTTCTCCCTTCTTCCCTTCTTCTGTCCCTCCCTTCTTTCTTTTCTTCCTTCCTTCCTTCTTTTGTCTTTCTTTCCCCTTTCCTGCTGAACTCAGCAAAGGTGAGAAATAATTCTTATCATTAATTCTATTAAAACATGTCTACAGCATAAAGTAGTGTCAATGTGAAGATAAGTTGAATTAATAGTTTTGAATCAAATACTAAATAATGAAAGCTCAGGAATTAGTGAATGAAATCTTTTCTGGGTAATGATGGTGGTTTCCTTCTAAAATCATTACTGCATTGGTGAGAAACAATGTCAACATTTAGTGAATTTTCCAAATGTAACAGTGTCTCTAGTTCTTTCAATATACCTGTAGTGTACTATATTTCTATACCTCTGTTGATTGGAAATGATCCAAAGAGGGACTGCCAAATCATGTAGGTTAGTGTTGATTGTAAATAAACATGTAATTTTCAAAAAAATATTTTTGCATTGCACAGTACTCATTCATCACAAATCATAGGATTTAGAACTGGAAGGCACTGGCATGTTGTTGATTTATGGATTAACCAGGTCTACCTAGGCTAAGCAAATTAGGGAAATGAGAGAACTATTTATATAAGAAATGCACAAACACTTTGTGATACTTTTAATTTAATTTTTTGAGGGAATAGTAGAGTGATCAGTGTCTGAAATTATGTTTTTATTGCTATGGAAAAATTCTCATGAAAATACTTTCCACTGAAACATGAGTAATTTTTCTGTAGTTTATAGTCTTAGGCAATTTTCTAGGAGCCCTGAGACATTAGGTGATGTTTTCAGCCTTTACGTGTCAGAGTAAAGATATGAACTCAGTCTTTCTGAATCCAAAATCATCTACTTTATCCACTACATAGTTATGAAACTGGCTTGCCTGTCCAAGTAAGCACCCAATCAGTCCAGGCAGCTGAGTAATTGATGACAACACAGGCATTGGATTAAAAGAAAGTTGAAAAGAGAGATATATTTTATTTATTCATAGTTATTTGGTTAAGTTACATCTGATTCATTGTGACCCCCTTTGGCGTTTCCTTAACAAAAATAACACTAGAGTGATTTGTCATTTCCTGCTTCAGTTAATTTAACACGTGAGGAAATTCAGGCAAACAGGAAAGAGTGACTTGTCCAGGGTCACACAGCTAGGAGTGTTGGAGGTGAGATTTGTACTCAGAAAGATGATCCTTTCTAACACAATGCCTGATTCCCTATTCACTGTCACATAGCTTTCCCTAACAAAGGTGTACAAAATACCTATCATCAATTGAATCAATTTATTTCCATTTTATAGAGAAGGAAACTGAAACTGAGAAAATTTAAATGAATTATTCTTATAGTCACAGTGCTAAGTAAATATTTGAAGAAGTATATGAACTGATGTAGTCCTGAAGCCAAGTCCAACTCTCTAGTCCGACTTCCTTTTAGACATTCCCAACTGCATATACCAAATATATCTCAAACTTAACAGATATTTGATTCTAGAGAAGTTACCTCTGTTTTTCTAACTCCTAACTTTTTCATTTTCTTTATGTAACAGATAGCTGATCAAGAAAGACTCAACCTGGGGAGAAAGCTTGTTTGGTGGATATGCTTCTGAAAGTGACTGAGGATGTTCAGTGGAGGGCCCCAGCTCTCCTCTTCAAAGCACAGACATTCTGTCAATTTTTTCTATCCATCCTCTGTGTGGATGATAAAAAGCCTTTTTAGCTACTTAGCCAGAACAGAGGACACATAGATGAGACATTATTCAGTCAAATCGTTTTCCCTCTTTCCTTGTGGCAATTGAGGCAAGAATTTCAGTAAATTTCTACATGGGGAAAGAGATGACATAAGTTGTGCCAACAGAACCAACATGTGGCCTGAGTATGACTTAACTAGTTATTTTTTGGTTTATTTTATTTTGCTTGTTTGTTTTTGTATCTGTTTCATCTAATCATTCTTCCTCATGTGAAGGAACATTGAAAATGATTATGAATTTGTCAATTATAAAAGAACAAACAAATGAACTGTCAGCGGCCTAAGAAGAGTAGAGTTTGCTGACAGGCTAGCCAGGTAAGTCTTCAGCAAAGATGTGAGGAGCAAACTATAGGGTTCTAGTCTTATAGTGAAATGACATTATTGGAAGCGATCTTCATAGGATGAAGTTGAAGTGACAGAGAATGTGTCCCCAATTCTGAGGTAATGATGATTCTATTCATATTCTTGCCTCATGTTCTCCATTAATTTTCTTTTATAAAAGCCATTTGATGCCAACTAAGTGAAATGATAGTGAATAATTGCCTATTGGGTCAATCAGTGACATAGAGGAAAAGATGCTCAATTGGCAATTGCCATGGGAAAACATCAGAATGTGTGCTAGATTACTGCAATGGCCTCTTATGTGGTTTCCCAAATCTTTTCCACTTCAGTCCCTCTGACTCACTATTGCCCAAATTATTTTTTCTTAAACACAAGTCTGAGCACATTGTTTTCCTGTATGACATATTTCTGGAATTAGCTTCTCTTACCTCTAGGATCATTACAAATTCTTCTGTTTAGCTTTCAAAGCTCTTCAGAACTCTTCAAACCAACCAATAGTCCCTGCCTTGTTGATTATTATCACTTTCACCCTCAAACTCTCTGATTATAATTCAAATAGGTTTTCTCCATTCTTCTCACATGATATGCTATCTCTGATTTCTGTCTCTTAGCAATTTTTTAAAATCATATGTATTCCCTCCCCTCCTCTACTTCACCAACACCTTTTCTCTCAAGATTCTTCTCTATCATCTTCTTTCCTAATCTCATTGATTGGTAGTATCCTAACTCCCAAAGTTATTTTCATTTAATTATTTTTCTATTTCTTAATTTTTTTCATATTAATTACTTATGTGCACATACATACTCATGAATAGTTATATATACATATGCATATATATATAAATACATATGCATATATATGAAATTAGAAGTTACTTCTTGTCTCTTCTGTTAGAATATAAGGCTTACAGAAAATAGTGATTGATTTATCTCTTATATTAGTATTACCTGTACCTAGCTGCAATAATGTGACTGGCATATTATTGGGGAATTAATATAATATAAATGTTTGTTGACTGCCTGGCTAATTGATTGGGAGAAGCCTGAGATCCATAGGGTCTGTGATTGTCTAGCGTATAGAGGTAGAGGTCATATTTGAAAGCAGGCTTTCCTGATGCAATACTGACCCTCCCCACTGGTTCATCCTCATTGACTGAGAATGTGACCTTACATTTTAAGTATGAAAACTACAGCAAATTCAGAAGCAACCCATAGATTCAGATTTAAACAAAGACATTCCTTTTACTAACCCTGAGACAACTACTTTCAAAGTATGAGAGACAAGGATTGATTCAGTCTATTCCACATCCTCTCAGACCTGCTCCCCTTCCCCATATCCTGGGAGCCATTTGCCAATGAGGAAGGTTAAGGGAAAAAAGTAATTAGATCCCATAGCTTAGTTAATTTATAATATGTCCTTTGAAGAAATATCAAGTTTTCCATTCATAATTATTATATTAAGACAAAGATTTCCTCCATTTGTACTTCCTCATTCAGAAATTACATAGTAAAGTAAATCATTCTTTTTTTTTTTTTGCTTTTTGCTGAGGCAATTGAGGTTAAGTGACTTGCCCAGGGTCACACAGCTAGGGAATATTAAGTGTCTGAGAGCAGATTTGAACCCAGGTCCTTCTGACTTCAGGGCTGGTGCGCTATCCACTGCACCACCTAGCTGCCCCAAAGTAAATCATTCTTAAAGATTTACCTAGACCAACGCCTAATCACATATTAAAAGAAATTCTAAGTTTAGGTTAATGGGTGCATTGTGTTTGCTCAGACAGATCTGGAAAAATGTGGTTACTCCCTTTTGTTGGACAGATAGTATGGAAATCAATGTCTTTTGGATGAAGATTTGGATGATCCAAGTAGTTTATCCCAAGACCCTCATTTTAGTATAGTCCATCTTCAATTATACTATTCATTTTCTCATTATTTGTTAATCAAGCAGTGTTAATTACATCCTCCTAAATATCTACCTTTCAAAGGACATAGAAACTATGAACCCACCACCATAAAATGGTCTCAGAGAGGTTATTAAATGACCACCATTTTACTAATAAAGTCTTACTAACTTCACTTCCAAAACTATATGTACTGTAGCATTCTGGAGAGGGGTGGGAAAGGGAGACAGTCAGACAGGGAAACAGAGAGACAGTGACAGAGTGAGACACACATAGACAGAGACAGAGAAACAGAGTCATGCATACACAGACAGAAAGAGAATGTTTCCCAAAAGTTTCTTAAATGTCACAAAAATTTCTAAATTCCTTCAAAAACCTTTGGTCTCACTTCCTGTCTAAGGTCTTTCCCCACCTCTATCTGCCAAACCTGAACTGTTATTATTATTATTAGTAGTAGTAGTGTTTTTATTAGTTTTCTCAACTTCCTGAAAATTAACTTTCATATATTTTATAATTATTTGCTTTGAACATGTCAGGAAAATATAATCTCCCTGAAGGCAGGGATTATACATTTTTATTTATTTTTTCCCTTTTTTTCATTTAAGTGTGGAATTGTGAATAAAACTTTGGGCTAGGAGTCAGGAAGTCCTGAGTTCAAATGTTGTCTATGTTGCTCTGATGAATTCATCTAGCTTCTCTGTGCCTCAATTTCTTTAACTGTAAAATGAGGGCTCTGGCTTCCATAACCTCTAAAATTCCCTTTAATCTCCAAATCTATGATGTTATGACCCTATATTATTCAACTTTCAGTAAAGTGACTAGTACATTGTAGGAAGTTTCTTCTGTATATTTCCAAAAGGTTCTTTTATTATCTTAACTCTTTAGATGATTTCTTTAGTTCATTTCCCTTTGTATGTTTTTGCTGAAACATTGGTGAGAAAGAAAAGAATCAATCAATTAGTAAACATTCATCAAAAACCTATTGTGCGCCACTCACTGTGCTAAGTATTGCAGATAAAAAAAAAAAAAAGAAGCAAAAAAAATCCTAATAATTACATCTTGCTTCAGTTGCATGGAAGGGGGAATTACTGAAGTCTGACTGTGCTCTGGTGGGAAGTGAGCTGCACCAGGCATATATGTGATGTTGGGCAAATCCCTTAAGCCCTTACTGGACTTCATTTCCCTCACCTATAGACAGAGGAGGTAACATTAGACAGGCTCTGACATCACTTTAAACTCCAGATACATGATTCTAGATACAAAGAGTCACAGCCACGTGCCTCTTTAATTCCTCACTCCCATATCTTATGTATTTTCCACTCTTCATATATTCACACACAGAGACTAAATTTTTAGGACTTTAAATGATGCTTGTCTGAGGTTGGCAGAATTAGATTCACACCCACCAAGGTGCAGAGAGGAAACACACAGTGAAGGTCTGGAGTTCATTAATAAAATCAAATTGTATTCCATGTGTCCCCTTTACCAGCTACTCCCAGAAATCCTTGAGACTGGATCTGAGGTGGGTATTACATCTCCATCTGGATAAGCTCCAGATCCTTCCAACTTCTTGAGTAGTATTTTATGTCTAATATTTCTTAAATGGTTTTCTTAGAACATTTCTGCCAATAAGGGCATATATAAATTGCTCAGCCTGAAGTGATGCAGTGTTAACATCTCATCTGAAACCCTCATGAAAGTCCATAAAACAGGGAGCTTTATGTGTCTGCCAAATGCACCCTGGGAGTCAGTCCGCACTGTTCTCAAGGATGAAAATCAGGCAGCTTTAGACAGTTGGAAACAATACATTCATCTCTATCTTTGACACTCAGCTCAGTTTGTTGTTGCTTGGTTTTTATTGGCATGAATTTAACATTTTTTATAGATGAAAACAATAATCTACAATAGGACCCAAAGGCGACATCTATTTTCTTCATTTAAAAATTCTCAAATAATAATTTATATACCATACATATGGTTTACACATATATGTACACGTGTGACCATATGCATGTCTATGTGGAGAGAAAGCATTTATTATGTGCTTACTATGTTCCAGCTATTTGCTGAGTATTTTAACCAATATTAGCTTATTTTATTCTCACAATATTCTAGGAGATGACTGCAAACATTATCCTCATTTAACATTTGAGGTAACTGAGGCAAATAATGATTAAGTCAACTGGTCAGGTTCAAACAGCTACAAAGTATATGAGGTCAGATTTGAACTCAGGTCTTACTAACTTCACTTCCAAAACTCTATATACTGTAGCATTCTGGAGAGGGATGGGAAATGGAGACAGACAGACAGAGAGGTGAGGGACAGAGACAAAGACAAAGAGAGACACACACAGAGACAGAAAGGGAAAATCTCTTTCTACATATCTATGTCTGTCTTTATCTCTATCAATCCACATAATACTTGTTACTATACTTAAAATCATCTTGCTCACCACATTATCCAGATGTTGATCATGGAAGGTTTTTTTTTTTTTTAATAATAGCCTTTTGTTTTCAAAAAACATGCAAAGATAGTTTTCAACATTCACGCTTGCAAACACTTGTCTTCCAAATTTTCTCCTTCATTTTCCCGTGCTCCTTCCCCTAGACAACAAATAATCTGTGTTAAACATCTACAATTCTTCTACACATATTTTTACTTTATTATACTGCATAATAAAAATCAGATGAAAAAGGAAAATATGATAAAGAAAACAAAAAGCAAGGAAACAGCAATAAAAAAGGTGAAAATATTGTGATCACCACTCACTCCCCACAATCCTCTCCCTGAGTGCAGATGGTTCTCTCTACCACAAGTCCATTGGAACTAGTCTGAATCAAATAATTTTTGAAAAAAAACACATGTAATCAGAATTGATCACTGCATAATATTGTTGTTGTGTACAATATTCTCTTGGTTCCATTCATTTCACTTAGCATAAGTTCATGTAAAAAGTTTATTATATAAGTGCAATAATCTTGCAAATTTTTTAAAATTTAATTTTACTTCCTCTGGTTTTGCATTTTCTGCTATAAAACTAGGTAATTTACTTTTTTAAACCATAAGTAATATTAGTAACAGAGGCATATGCATTTCACACTTTCCTTGATGGAAACTACTTTAACATGTCTGTTTTTCTTCCTAAGCATGAAATGTAGAAATACTACCCTAAAGTAAAGAAATAGTGAAGACCATTTTTAAACATGCCATAAAATGTGATGCTATTTTTCATTATTAACTGTGCTCTGAAATACCATCTAGCAAACACTGTTTCAGAGTTACTGAACTTTTTGGATAGCCTTTTTAAATAATATATTTTCAAAATAAGGGGAAAAATCCATTTCCTCAAGGAGAAATTTTCCTTCATGTTCTTTCTCCAAACTGTCTTCAAATATTTTCATTAATAAAGGAAGTATTTCATGAGGAAACCGTATGGGTGATACTTTATTTATGGTGGCTCTAGGATGAGACAGTTGACCAAAAGATGAAGGTGTGAATGGAGTGGAATCTGCTACACTGGAGAAATTCATTGATCTATTGAATGATGGAAGTTTTTATTTGGCAAATGAGGAATCCTTTTGAAATATACTCTTTGGTGTTTTGCTTCCTTTTTTAAAAAGAAGTTCTTTTTTTTTTTCCTGAGAAACTTTCTGTTACAAAAAGTGTAAGTTATTTTATTATTTATTAGAAATTCCTAATAGGCTGGATGACCTATGCCTATTATTTCCTGCTACTGGGGAAGCAGAATTTGGTGGGTTTTTTGGACACAGAAGCTACAACTGTTTGCACCCACATTAACTATGGCACTGATATAGGGAGCCCCACCAAGAAATTAGAAGTTTAATGTTCACCCATAATGACCCTATTGCTAATTCTGTGTGGAAGCTTTGACCTCCCCTGAGGTAATACAGGGCACTGAGACTTCCAAAGCTGATGCTAATCTGGTACTCATATCTTCCCTCTAGGCCATTAGTTCATGGGAGTTTGTGTATATGTGTATGTTTTGGGGCACAGCTTGGAACTTAGGTCCTAGAATTCCCAACTAGGACATCAACATCAGGGTTACCTAGAATAGGTCTCTGATAGAATGACTATAGTTATCTAAAGTAAAAAAAAAATATAAAACACTGTTATGAAACTTTTCATATCTGAAACACAAACCAAGAAGAGAATAATTCCAAAACATTTGCAAGCAAGGCTTAAAAAAGCTTGTTCATAATATCAATTAGTAATACTAGGATAAATGTTGTAAGAGTTAAAAAAGGGACTTCTGGGGCGCGGAGCCAAGATGGCAGAGTGAAAACGTGACTCTCTGCGTCCTCCTCCGATCTTCCCTCAAATCAACAATAAAATAAGCCTCTGAAATGATCTTCAAGTCAACGAATCCAGAAATATTTGGACACTGCTTTCTGAAGAACTTCATATCAGGTTTGTCTAACTCACACAGAGGGATAAACAGTGGACTCCAGTGTAGGCGGGAAGTAAGGGTGGGACTCAGCTCAGCTCAACGTGGCAGAAACTCCACACTCCAAACTCCAAACACCTGGAGTTTATCTGAGGCACTCGGGACACTCTGCCCTGATTGCAGACAGGTGTTCTGGCAGACTTGCCTTGTTTAAGGAGTAATCCCGATTTAGTCCTAGCCCCGGCCCAGCACCTTAAGTTAATTCGCCAACTGACTTGGAAAATTCCAACTGACTTGGAAAATAGATCTAGGAGAGACAATCTAAGGATTATTGGACTTCCTGAAAGCCATGATGAAAAAAATCTAAACACTGTCTTCCAGGAAATCCTGAAAGAAAACTGCCCTGAGATTGTAGAATCAAAGGGCAAAATCACCATTGAAAGAATTCACCGATCACCTCCTGAAAGAGACCCCAAAATTAAAACCCCAAGGAATATCGTGGCTAAATTTCAGGACTATAGCACCAAGGAACAGATTTTGCTAGCAGCTAGAAAGAAATAATTCAAATACCGAGGATCAATAATTAGAATCACACAGGATCTGTCAGCCTCCACACTGAAGGATCGAAGGGCCTGGAACCACATATTCCAAAGGGCAAAGGAAAGTGGATTACAACCAAAAATAACCTATCCAGCTAGAATGAGCATTATCCTCCAGGGAAGAAGATGGTCATTCAATGATATAGGTGAATCTCACCTATTTCTAATGAAAAGACCAGATCTGAACAAAAAATTCAACACCCAAGCACAGAACTCAAGAGATGCATAAAAAGGTAAAAAGGAAAGGATTCTGGAGAACTTTATTTTTACTAGGGGGATACTTAAAGTTTGGGGTATAATTAACTAGATATTACTTTGATAATATGAAAAAGAGAACTAGAGGGGAAAAGGTTGTCATACTGGGGAAAAGAGGGAAAAAGTGGTAAAATAAGATCTAAAAAAAAGGAGGTAAAAACAAGGTAAAATCACTTGAAGAGGCAAAGAAAACCTAATATAATTGAGAGAAAGAGAGGAGGGAGATGAGCATTGTGTAAATCTTACTCTCATCAGGTTGGGCTCCAAAAGTGTATATCAGACATTTGATTTCACATAGAAACTTGTCTGTTGCTAGAGGGAAGTGGGAGGGAAAGGAGGAAAAGTAAGGGACAAAAAAAAAAGGGGAAAATAGAAGAATCAGGGGAAAGGAGTAAAAACAGGGGGAGGGGATCTAAAGGGTAGATTATTGTTTGGGGGAGGGGGTCATCAAAAGCAAAGTACTGAGGAGGGGGGAAGGGAGAAAGGGGAAAGGAAAGGGGAAAACATAACGGGTAAATAAGATGGCAGGAAATAAAGAATTAGTTTTTCTAACTGTGAATGTGAATGGGATGAACTCTCCCATAAAGTGGAAGCGGATATCAGACTGGATTAAAAAACAGAATCCCACAATATGTTGTCTACAAGAAACACATCTAAAACATAGTGACATATATAGGATGAAGGTAAATGGCTGGAGCAGGACCTATTATGCTTCAGGTGAACAAAACAAAAGCAGGGGTAGCAATCCTTATCTCAGAACAAGTAAAAGCCAAGATAGATCTAATCAAAAGAGATAAGGAAGGAAACTATATTTTATTAAAGGGTATCATAGATAATGTACCAATATCATTATTAAATATATATGTACCAAGTGCAATAGCACACAAATTCCTAGGGGAGAAATTAAGGGAAATGCAAGAAGAAATAGACAGCCAAACTATACTAGTGGGGGATCTCAACCTTGCTCTCTCAGAATTAGATAAATCAAACTACAAAATAAACAAGAAAGAAACTAGGGAGATAAACCAATTGCTAGAAAAGTTAGGTATGATAGATCTATGGAGAAAGTTGAATGGAGACAGTAGGGAGTTTACTTTTTTCTCAGCAGTCCTTGGAACCTATACAAAAATTGACCATGTGTTAGGGCATAAAAACCTCAAAATCAAATGCAGAAAGGCAGAAATAGTAAATGCATCCTTTTCAGATCATGATGCAATAAAAATTACATGCAATATCAGGCCAAGAGAAAATGAACCAAAAGTTAATTGGAAATTAAATAATCTGATCCTGAAGAATGAATGGATGAAAGAGCAAATCATAGACAATCAATAATTTCATCCAGGAGAATGACAATAAGGAGACAAAATACCAAAATATATGGGATACGGCTAAAGCGGTTATAAGGGGCAATTTTATATCTCTAGATGCTTACTTGCATAAAATAGAGAAAGAAAACATCAACGAATTGGGCTTATTATTAAAAAAAAAACTAGAAAAAGAACAAATTAAAAACCCTCAATTAAATACCAAATTGGAAATTCTAAAAATAAAAGGACAAATTAATAAAATTGAAAATAAGAAAACTATTGAATTAATAAATAAAACTAAGAGTGGGTTCTACGAAAAAACCAACAAAATAGATAAGCCTTTAGTTAATTTGATAAGAAAAAGGAAAGAGGAAAATCAAATTGTTAGTCTCAA
>JAJPUD010010563.1:12373-26442 GCA_023553655.1 Myrmecobius fasciatus | reverse complement strand
AAAAAAAAGAGTTAAAAAAGAATTTAAAAATTGTACTACAAATGAAAAGAGAATCATAGAGGAAATAATTAGAAAAAACAAAAGCTATACAGAACAGAATTGCAAAGAGAATTAACACATTTGCACAATAGATTCAAAACCTTATGCAAAAAACAGACTTCCTGAAAATTATAATGTAGCAAGCAAGTAAATTAAGAATTATGTGAGACATCAAGAAATGCTGAAGCAAAGCTGAAAGATTGAAAAAACAGAACAATATATAATGTACCTCCTAAAAAATGACCTGGAAAAGAAATATTGAAGGATAATTTAAATTATCATTAAAATAAATCAGAGCCATGATCCCCAAAGAGTTTTTCAAAAATGATCAAAGAAAAATGCCTAGGGATATTTTTTTTAGAAATGGAAGGCAAAGTGAAATTAGTTAACCATTAAACAACATTTATTTGATGATGATGATGGCTAACATTCATATAGTTCTTACTGTTATTATATCGATCCTCACAACAGCCTAGGAAAGATGCTATTATTTATCTCTATTTTTACAGATGAGGAAAATAAAGGCAGAAACAGTTAAATAATTTGCCTAGAATCATACTGCTGACCTCAGTACAGATTGAGCACTAGAGATAAAAAGAAGAGGCAAAAGAGTTTTCACTTTTAAGGAGTTCAGTATAATGGAGGGAAAAAGCTGCCATGTAACACACATATACATGCATACACACATAAAATAAACACATACACATAAATGTACATAGTAATGTATGTGAAAATGCATGCATATGCATTCTTGCATACATACATGTATACGTAGGAGTTAATGGAGACGATGTTACAAACACCCACTGTGATCTCTGCTGTCAATAGAAGTCATAGAGAAAGCTCAATACATTGAATATCTAGTTATGATTTTTTTTAATCATTTCAAAAAGAGAGAGAAAACTGCGGTGGAGATACAGCAAGTAAGGAACAGGTATCTGGTAGAGTTGATAGAGAACTAGTCAGGAAGAGTCATCTTCCAGAGTTCAAATCTGGCGGTGGATATATGCTATCTGTCTGACTCTGACTGAGCCACGTAATCCCTTTTTTTTTTTTTTTTTTTTTTTTCAGATTTCTCCTCTGGAAAATGAGTTGGGAAAAAGAAATTGCAAGTTGCTCTAATATTTTTGCCAAGAAAACCTTAAATGGATTCACAAATATAGGGATACACATGGAAAATGACTGAAAAAATACACCAAGCCACAAAAGAGGGAGGGAAAAACTATGGGCTTATTATTTCACATAAAAAAGGAATACAAAAAGTCTATACCTATGACAAAGATGTGACAGAGTTGGTCTCTAGAACCTCATTTTGAACTCATGCAGAGTGAAGTGAGCAGAAGAGCAACATTGTAAAAACAGTTTTGAAAGATTAATGACATCCCTATGATGATCAATTATTGTTCTCTGGGACCCGTGATTCAACGTGTCAACAGCTGATTGTCAGAGAGGTGGTGGATTGGTTATGCAGAACTTTGTACACATTTTTGGACATGGATGATGTAAGAATTTGCTTAGCTATGTTAATATGCTGCAAAGGTTTTGTTTTTGTTTTGCTTCCCCCCCATGGGGGGGAGGATTGGGGTACACCATGAGGAAAAGAAAATGGATATTTCTTAATGATAAAACAAATGTATTTACTTAAAAAAAAAAGTAAATGAGACACTAAATAAAGGTAGGAGGGAAGTAGAAGCAACTTGTTTAGAGTATTGTTTTTAGAATCAGGAACTCTTGTGCCCAAATTTCATCTCTGAAGCTTTCTAGCTTATAGCCTGGGACAAGTCACTTCATAAAGCAAGCCGATCATCCAACAAACTTACATCATCATCATTATAATCATCATCATCATCATCATCATCATTAAGATATTCCTATATGCTAGGCACTATATTACACACTAGAGATAGAAATGAACGATGACACCCTCTGAGCCTCAGTTTTATCAGTTGTAAAAGGGAGATAATATCTCATAGACTGAGGGCTATTTGGTATATCTAAAATGCTTCCCAATTCTAAAAGCATAAAAATGTCAGTTTTAAGTACACTGACATAATTTCTACTGTCATTTCCCACCTCTCTGTTTTTATGTGTCAAATAGACATCAGGATAGGTGGGCTGTTGCTGCAAAGGGAAATGTTTTATTTGTTTTTTCTTAACAGATGAAATTGTCTATGATTGTGATCCACTGACATCTGGTTTCAGCCTAGAATTAGAAAAAAAATAGGAGGTTTGAGATCACAAAAAAAAGCGAGTCTATATTTGATGGCAGGAGAGTAAGGAAGCTTTTTGTCATATCTCAGAGAAATCCTGAGTTGAAAAAAAAATCTGGAACCCGTAATAAAATCTCTCTGAGGGAATTATTAAAAAGGCAAAGAAAATTGAACAACAAGTCTTAGCTCTAAATAGTTTTAACCCATATATTTAATTTTTTACAACTTCCTTTCTATGTAATATTTTTTCATTTTATTACCAACTCATTATGTGACTCTGGACAAATCAACTAAAAAACTCTAAAGCACTGTATGGTAAAAACAGATTAAATCTCCAGGTAGGCTATGGAAAACACAAGAGGGGTTCTAAATGATCCACGGTAGGGGTGGAGCAGGAAGGATCAACAATTTCATGTTACTAGTGGCTACTAAATAAATTATAGTCAGATTTACTAACTTTGCCCCCTCCCTCTATAGGAATAGGGATAACAATTGGACCTGTGATTTAAGATTGCCATCTTCTGGATTTTTGCATCTTGTGCCTGAAATTTCATCACCCTATAAGATCTCTTCAATCTTTGAACCTCTTTACTTCTGACCTTTGGCACCTTTCCACCCATTGGAATGGTAAATGTAGGCTGAAGAGAACTACTTCCAGATCCTGCATTTCAGGAGGCGGTGAAATACTGCCATTACATCAATTCCCAACCAGCTCCATTATGCCCCCACTCTGAGTAGTAATTTCCTTCTCTTCTACCTCCACCTTGGCCTCTTCCTCGTCCTTCTCCTCCTTCTCTTCATCTTCCTACTTTACCCCCTACTGTCCTTTAATGATTGTGAAAAATAGTATCTTTAAATTCCAGAATACAAGCTGCGAAGTGTATGTATGTGTGTGTGTGTGTTTGTGTATATATGTGCTCCATACATGAAACTCTAGATAAAATCGAGATGTGAAAAGTTTCTCCTGATTCCACTGCTAGAGGCACCTCATACTGGAGGAGAAACTAATAAACACAAAGTTAATAAATGTCCAGTAATTTTAAAGTAGATAGTCTGAATGGCTTTGATACGTGCGTTCCTGCTCTGGATACACTATTTCTTAGATTCATGTCTTATTTTAAATTATAAAGCAAATTTTAACTGTGAGTTGCTTGTGTTCTAAGGATTTTTGATTCCTGTAATTCCAAGTTTCAGTATAGGAAAACAACTCATCTAGAAATTAGAAAAAAAATGTCCTGTAGAGTTAACTTGTATAAATTCAGTAACTTGAGAAGGTGTCAAAAAATAGGATTTGAATTCAAATCTTTCTAACTCCAACACCTGTGGGCTATCTGCTATACAAATCTAATCTTTAAGCTTCTATTAATCAAGGTTTTATTCTCTTAGAATATAAACAAAAAGAGAATTGAGATTATTTCCTTTCTCAAATCTGTGTGCCTAGATGACTGAATGCTGGTGCCATTGAAAATAATAAGATAGAAAGGATAATGAAATCTGAGGGGAAAAAAAAAACACAACATTTGGTTTTTTTTTAGTTAAAAGATTATTGGAAATCTTGGACAGAATAATTTCAGGAGAATATTGAAGAGCTTCCTGTTCTGCCTATTATAAATGTTGTCACTGACTGCCACCAGGCCTAGAATTCCATTCTTGTTAATCTCTGACTCCAAGTTTTCCTAGCTTCCTCTAGGAAACTTTTCCTCCTCCACCTTAATTGTATTTCCTTCCCTCTGTCGTTTACCTCCAGTTTCTCTTATAAATGGTTTGCTTATATACATGTTTGAATGTTTTCTGTGAGCTTCTCATGTGTATGGATTGCCTTATGCCTTTCTTTTTATTCCCAGGTCTGAGAGCACAGTACCTAGCACATAGAAGGCACTTAACAACTCCTACTTGACTAATTCCCTGACTGACACAGTGAGAGATTTGGAGGAAGAGTCTTGGAATAGAGAAAGCATTTCCAAATGTATCCTTAAGGTCATTATGTTAGGCTTATAGTCTGATGAAGCAGAACCAAAGGCCCATGTTCATAGTAATTCTGCCCATGCAAGAATAGTTATGAAACTTGAATGGCTCATTATGTTGCCTCTGGATGGGAAAAAAAATCTCATTAAAAAAGGTGGGGAGTAGGAATGCCAATCATATGCTAGAAAAGTTCACTTTTTCCTTTGTGATTCTCAAAGCTGGTCTCAGTCTTCAGGCCACAGAACAGGAGGACACAGACAAATGAAAAGGACAAGGTTAACCACAGGTTTCACTGGAAAAAAAACATTAGATTCATCAGATCAGTCTTTAGCAGATATAAGACTATATCCTAGAAATAATGCTTGTTAGATCCTGCTGAAATAAGGCAAGAAAAAACAAGGCTGTCCAGTTCCTCTAAGTCTATTCTTCCTTTTTTCCCCTCAGTACTTTAGCCAGCAGCTACATTAAGAGCCCATGTGAAATTGAAAAACAAGACCAAAAAGAAAACCAACCTTTTTACCATTCTGTTGCCACTTTTGCAATGTTGTCAGCACTGCTGCTCTTCTCAGCATGCTCTTCCATGGGACTCTGGGAAAACATCTTCACACCCTCCTCAGAGTGAATCCTCTCTCCAATCTCCTCTACAGCATTAAACAAGAAACAAACAGAAACTCTGCTCTATTGGAAAATTATTTCCTCTCATTTTCTTCCTGATCTGGGAAGAAATTCAATTCTCAGAATTATAGTCACAAGTATACCAGTACAAAATAGGTCAGATGGACTATTATGTAAGGATTTTATCTTGAAAGAGAAAGAATTTTTTATCTTCTTTTCTTCTGCTTCTCTTTTTTTCCTGCTGAAGAATCATTGAATTCCTATAGGAAGTAGAGAAGAAATCCAAACTGAGGATAAATTGAATATTAGAAAAAAAGAATATTTATTAAAGAATATGGAAGGGGATGGGATAAAGGAAGGAGTCTGAGGAGATGCCCTTGCTGAGAAGAAAGGTTATCTCTAAATTAGAAAGTGGAGCAAAAAGGAAAATGGTATAATTCAAAACAGATTTTTTTTCCTGTTTTTAAATTTATTTTTAATACACATTGCTTTATGAATCATGTTGGGAGAGAAAAAGCAAAATAAAAGAAAAAAAGCCATGGGAGAGAGAAAAAAAAAACAGAAAAAAGTGAACATAGCATATGTTGATATACATTTAATTTCCATAGTTCTTTTTCTGGATGCAGATGGCATTTTCTATCCAAAACCTATTGAGATTTCCTTGGAGTATTGAACCACTGAGAAGAATCAAGTCTTTCATAGTTGATCATCACATATTCTTGCTGTTATTGTGTACAATGTATTCCTGGTTCTCCTTGTTTTGCTTAGCATCAGTTCCTGTAAATCTTTTTCAAGCCTTTCTAAAAAAAACAGCTTTTCCATCAGTTTTTATAGAACAATAACACTCCAATTTATAGAACAATAACTTCATATACAACAATTTGTTTAGCCATTCTCCAATTGATGGGCATCTAATCATTTTCCAGTTCTTTGGTACAATGAAAAGTGCTGCCATAAACTGAGTATACAGACTCAGTAATAGCATTGTTGGGTCAGAGGATATGTAGTTTTATAGCCCTTTGGGAAGAGTTCCAAATTGCTCTCCAGAATGGTTGGATCATTTCACAACTCCACCAATAATGCATTAGTGTCTCATTTTCCCCATATAGACTTCAACATTTATCATTATTTTTTCCTGTCATCTTAGCCAATAGGAGAGGTGTGAGATGGTACCTCAGAACTTTTTAAATTTGCATTTCTTTAATCAGTAGTTATTTAGAGCATTTTTCTATATACTTATAGATAGCTTTAATTTCATCATCAGAAAATGGTCCATTCATCTCCTTTGACCATTTAACAATTGGGGAATGAATTGTATTATAAATTTGACACAATTCTTTACATATTTTAGAACTGAGACCTTTATCAGAAACACAGGTTGTAAAAAATTTTCCCCCAGCTTTATACTTCCCTTTTAATCTTATTTCTGTTGGTTTTTGTTTGTGCAAAATCTTTTTTAATTTAATGTAATCAAAGTTATCCATTTTGCCTTTCATAACGTTCTCTAATTCTTTGATCATAAATTCCTTCCTTCTCCAAAGATCTAACACATAACCTAGCTTTCCTAATTTGCTTACTTTATCACTCTTCATGTCCAAATCATGTTCCAATTTTTACCTTATTTTGTTAGGGGGTATGAGATGTTGGCCTATGCTGTTTCTGACATAATATGTATCAGTTTTCCCAGCAGTTCTGTCAAATATTGTGTTCTTATCCCAGAAGCTTTAATTTGAGGGTTTTCAAATATAAGATTACTATAAGCTTTGATTATTGTGTAATGAGTATCTAATCTATTCCACTGATCCACCACTCTTTCTTAGCCAGTACCAAATGGATTTCATGTTTGCTGCTTTATAACATAGTTTTATATCTGGTGCTGCTAAGCCACAATTCTTTGTATCTTTTTTTGATTAATTCCCTCCATATTCTTGACCTTTTGTTCTCTCAGATGAATTTTGTTGTTATTTTTTCTAGTCCTATAAATTAATTTGGCAGTTTGTTTGTTATGGTACTTATGGTACTGAACAAGTAGACCAATTTAGGCAAAACTGTCAATTTTTTTTATTATATTAGATCAGACTACCCATGAGCAATTGATGTTTTCCCAATTGTTTAGATCAAACTTTATTTGAGATTAATTTTTTGGTAGTTGTATTCATATAGTTCCTGAGTTTAACTTGGCAATTAAATAACCAAATATTTTATCTTGTGTACAGTTATTTTAAATGGAATTTCTCTTTCAATCTCTTGCTGCTAGGCTTTGTCAGTAATATATAGAAATGCCGATGATCAAACTTTGCTAAAGCTGTAAATTATTTACAGTAGGTTTTTGAATAATTTTCTAGTATTCCCTAAGTATATTATCATATTGTCTGCAAAGATTGATAGTTTCATTTCCTTATTACTTATTCTATTTTCTTTAATATCTTTTTTTTTTCTTATTGCTAAAACAAACATTTCTAGAGCAATGTGGAATAATAGTGGTGATAATGGCCATTCTTGTTTTACCCCAGATATTATTGGGAATTGTCCAGCTACTCTCCACTACAAATAATGCTTGCTCTAGATTTTAGATAGATGCTGCTTATTATTTTAAGGAAAACTCTGTTCATCACGATTTTCTCTAGTATTTTTAATAAAAATGGTTGCTGTATTTTGTCAAAAGCTTTTTTTGCATCTATTAAGATTATCATATAATTTCTGTTGATTTTGTTATTGATATGATCAATTATGGTAATAGTTAACCTGATATTGAACAAGCTCTGTATTTCTGGTATAAATCCCACTTGGATATAATGCACTTTACTGTTGATAACCATTGTAATCTCTTTGCAAATATTTTATTTGAAGTTTTTGCATCAATATTCATTAGGGAAATTGGTCTACAATTTTCTTTCTCTTTTCGGCTCATCCTGGTTTAAGTATCAGTACCATATTTGTGATATAGAAGGAATTTGGCAGGATTCCTTCTTTACCAACTTTCTCAAATAGTTTATATAGTATTGAAATTAATTGTTCTTTAAATGTTTAGTAAAATTCATTTGTAAATCCATCTGGCCCTGAGGATTCTTTCTTAAGAAGTTAGTTAATTAATGGCTTGTTCAATTTCTTTTCTTAAATGGTACTATTTAAGTAATTTTATTCCTATAATTTTAGTCTGGGCAATTTATATTTTGATAAATATTCATTCATTTCTGGTAGATTGTCAGATTTGCTGCCATACAGTGGGGAACATAGCTCCTAATTATTGCTTTAATTTCTTTTTTCATTGGTGGTAAGTTCACCCTTTTCCTTTTTTGATGCTGGAGATTTGTTTATTTTCTTTCCTTTTTCTAATCAAATTAATCAAAGATTTATCTGTTTTGTAGGTTTTTTTTTCATAAAACCAACACTTAGTTTTTATTAATTAATTCAGTAGTATGCTTAGTCTTAATTTTATTAATTTCTATTTTGAGTTTCAGAATTTTTAATTTGGTATTTAATTGGAGGTTTTTAATTTGTTCTTCTAGCTTTTTTAGTTGCATGCATAATTTTTGATCTCCTTTTCTCTATCCTAATCTTGTAGCTATTTAGAATAAAATATTTCCCCTAAGAACTACTTTGACTGCATCCCATAAATTTTGGTATCTTGTTTCATCATTGTCATTCTCTTATCTGAAATTTTGGATTGTTTCTGTGATTTGTTGTTTGATCCACTGGTTCTTTAGAATTAAATTATGTAATTTTCAATTGGTTTTTAGTTTATCTTTCCCTGGCTCTTTATTGAATATAATTTTTATTGCATCATAGGTCTGAAAAGAAAACATTTACTGCCTTTCTGCATTTGATTGATAGGTTTTTATGGCCTCATACATGGTCAATTTTTGTCTAGATGCCATGGATTGCCCAGAAAAAGGTTTATTCCTTTTTGTCTCTATTCAATTTTCTCCAAAGGTCTATCTTATCTAGATTTTCTAGGATCCTATTAACATCCCTAGTTTATTTCCTCTTTATTTGTAGTTAGATTTGTCTGATTCTGAGAAAGTAGGATGAGGTCCCTCAATAATATAGTTTTGCTATCTATTTCTTCCTGTAACTGGCTTAATATCTTGCCTAGGATTTTGTATGCTCTTCTATTTGGTGCATATACATACATTTAATTACATTACTACTTCACCATTTATTAAGATGTGCTTTCCTTCTTGATCTCTTTTAATTAGATTTATTTTTACTTTTTTTTTCTGAGATCGAATTGCTTTCCCTGCTTTTTTACTATAGCTGAAACATAACAAATTCTGCTCCAGCCTTTTACCTATACTCTATGTTTCTCTCTGTGTTAGTTTGTTTTCTTACAAACAACATAGAGTAAATTCTGTTTTTTAATCCACCCTGCTATTCACTTGTTTTACAGGAGATTTTATTCCATTTACATTCACAGTTATGATTACCAGCCCTGTATTTCCTTCCAACCTATTTTCTCCCCTGTTTATACATGACTTTTCTCTTTTTACACTGTTCTCAGCAGTTTTATTTTCTATTTACTCATTCCACCTACTACCTTTTATATTCTATCACCCCTTCCCCATTTTTTGTGGTGTTTTTTTAACCCATCTTACCCAGTATATTTTCTTCTATCACCCCTCCCTCTTTCTCTTATCTTTTTTTCTTAGTATTTCTGTCTTCCCTTCTATCCAGCCCCTCCCTTTTTTCCCCTTTCTCCTCCTACTTCTTTTTAAGGTTAGATAAATTTCTATACCCAAATGAATGATTAAGTTATTTACTCTTTGAGCCAAGAATGATGAGATCAAGCTTCAGACAATGCTCATATCCCTCCCTTCTTTCTCTGAATTGTAATAGATCTTTTGTGCCTCTTCTTGTAATTTAATTTGTCCCATTATACCTGCCCTTTCCTTTTCTTCCAGTAGTTTCTTTTCTATCTCTTAATGTCTTTAATGTCCTTTTCTTTGATATCTTCACATATCAGAGTCCATTCACAATCATATCCTTCATCCATGCGATGCCCCACTCTGCCCTAGTTAGATACAGTTCTCAACAGTTACAGATATTATCTTCCCAACTTCCCATTTAAAAATTACACTTTAACTTTTAAATAATATAATATATATTTCCCCTTTATACATACATATATATATACATGTATATATACATATATACATGTATATATATATATGTGTATGTATATATACCTTCCTATTTTTCTCTTGAGTCCTGTTTTTGAAAATTAAAATGTTCTCTTTAGTTCCCCTTTTTCCAAAATAAATGATTGAAAGTATTTTACTTCATTGAAGATCCATTACCTCCCCTGAAAGATGATTCTCTGTTTTGCCAGGTAGTTAAGTATTTTAGTTGTATTCCCAGGTCCTTTGCTTTCCAGAATATGGCATTCAAGGCCCTCTGATATTTTATTATAAAAACTGTCATATCCTTGTTAATACTGACTGTTCTTCCTTGACATTTGAATCATTTTTGTCTGGTATTTTTTGTCTTGAGATTGTAGTTCTGGACTTTTGCAACAATGTTCTTTGGGATTTTTGTTGTGGGATCTCCCTCTGAAGGTGATCAATGGATTCTTTCAATGACTATTTCCCCCTCTGTTACTAGAATATCAGGGTTAGTTTCCCTTGATCAGGGTTAGTAGTTTTTTCCTACTCTTGTAGAATGCTATCCAGGCTTTTTTTTTTGGTCATGGCCTTCAGGTGGAACAATAAATTTTAAATTCTCTCTTCTGGTTCAATTTTCCAGGTTGGATATTTTTTTCCAATAAAGTGTTTTGTATTTTCCCCCATTTTTTCATTCTTTTTAGTTAGCTTGATTGATTCTTGATGTATCATAGAGTCAATAGCTTCCATTTGTCCTGTTCTAGTATTTAATATGTAATTTTCTTCAGTTAGTTTTTGTATCTTTCTCCATTTGGTTAATTCTACTTTTGAAGATGTTGTTTTTTTTCCAGTGGATTTTTTTTTTTTTGCATTTGGCCAATTGTATTTTAAGTCATTTCCTTCCTTTTTCAAGCTGTTGAGTTTCTTTTGAATACCTTTCATTTATTTTCTCATTTTTCTTCTATCTCTCTTATTTGCTTTTTAACATCTTTTATGAACACTTCCATATTTATATCACTCTGAGATTTCCTCTGTGGGCATTTTGTACTTGTCTGAGTTTGTGTCTTGGTCTTTCCTGTCATCATTGAAACTTTCAGTGATCAGGTTCTTTTCTGTTTCTTGCTTATTTTCTTTTGGTATTTCCTCTTTTTTTTTTTTTTTACTTTTATGTTTGAGTTCTGCTCCTGGGGCAAATGGAGTGCTATACTCATCTTCCTGTGCACCTCTGAACTTTGGCTTTGAGCACAGGGGCCCCTTGTGTTTGCAGAGTTTAGTTTCATCTGTTCTTTCCAGGAAACCCTGGTTTCCCTGAATTTGTCTTCTGTGCTGAGACTGAAGACTGCCCTACTGGTTTGCTGTACTACTGATTCAGGACTGAGAATCTCAGTTGTTGATTTGGTGTGATTAAGACTCTCTCATTGGCTTTCCCAGACTCTCTGAGCTGGACTGAACACCCCTTTTACTGCAGTGAGATTGGCCTTTCTTGAAGTTTTTCCAATCTATCTTATGCTGGAGAGTGGCTCCATTCTGTCAGACTCATTTCAGGGACTTGGTTTTATGTGGTTTTCAAGGGAAACTGGGAGAGCTCAAGCAGCTTCCTGGCTTCACTTAGTCATTTTGGCTCTATCACTGGAAGTCCACTTTATAGTCTTCATATTTACAAAAAAACTTAAATGTTCTCGCTTGGCCTCTGTTTCCTTAGACTAAAGAAAAGAGAATGAGTTTTATTTATTTATTTATTTGCAGTGGAGAAATAACAAAACTCATTCATAAAGAAATAGAGTCAGGGTTTGCCTCTGGGATATACTATCTGTGTGATTTGGGACAAGTCACTTAAAACAATATGATAGACAACTAAAACTTCAAGTTTCAAAGCAAGTGCCCAGCTACTTTAATAGAGGGAGTTTTCTCAAATGAAATGGATTGCCAGTAAAGTCACAGATATAATACAAAAAATAATCAATAACATTTTCCATTGTTCTCATAGGTTTAGGTTAAACATAATGTCATGAATATATAAACTGTTATTATTGTTTTGAGACTCAAATGAACTAATGACAATATAGCACAATGCACTTTAAATGTTTTTTAATTATTGATATGATGATATCTTTGCTCCAAAAAAGTATCAGTATATATGCTTTAGAAGGTAAACTGCTAGAAGGCAAGAGCCACTTCTCTTTCATTCACTTGGAAAAGTACTTAGAGGGTCAGGCACAGTTAGAACCTTAATAAATGTTTGGGGGAATGATCTTCCTAACATGGGTGACATTAGTAAATTCATGTCTATAAATGCTTTGGAATAAAGGTATTATATCAGCATTTATTGTACCTGCACTTAGCAATTTTACCTGAATTGCCCATATAATGTGGCTGCCTTGGCCTAGAAGAAGGATATTACAGAATCCAATTATGTTCCCACTTTTCACTTTTAATTCTACTCTCTCATTGTTAAGAGACAGCCTTATAACTTTATATTACCTTTTCTGAGGGCATTATTCACCTTACTTTCAAGATGTGAAGATTAACCTTTTAATCCTACTCTACTATTCTTACTCTCAGATCAAAAGCAGTGTCAGTATGATGAGGGTGGAGATACCTTCCTCATTTGAGTATTCATTTCTATAATCTCTCTCCATTTTTTCCCCTTTTCCCACCCCTATTCACAATGGGGCCCAATATCCTTCTCTGTCATAATTCTTCTTATTTCATCTTATCTTTTTTTTTATCAAACCTTTTTTGTTATTTCTCCTTCACCCCCCTAAGCAATCTATGAATATTTAAAGTGAGTCAAATATATATAAATGTATAGGTTTAGCAATAAATTATGAAAATTAAATTCATTTTTTCTTTTTCCCCCTAAATTTCTTAATAATGCAAAATAAAAGACAAGGTGACATGTGTCCTCTTGAACAGGACAGGTCTATTCACTAAGTGAATTCCCATATTGCATGCAAGCATAGTTTCTTACCTCCAGGACCCAAAACTCTGATTTTTATCAGATTTACTTAATTCTCTTAATAGAATTTTCTTGAAGTTTTTCTTTGTTTTTATTTTTTAACTTTTCAAATTCCTGGCTCATAGTCATAAGAGTTATATCTTTGTACAATGCTATCTATATCACACTTATTATTTAAGTATTTTTAAAAATTTATATAAATTATAAATTTATATTAAATAAATTATGTTTAAATAAAGTTTTAAGTCTTCATCCTGTCATTCAATGCCTTCTATAATCTGGTTCCATTTTGCTGTGACTTTAGCTCCCAACATAAACTACTTTCCAATCCAGTTCAATAGTCTGTCAGCTCAATTAATTGTCATCCTGATGAACTATGCTAATGCCTCCATCCCTAGTTTCTTCAAATGATCTTCAAATTCTGTGAACTGAAGGCTCTGCACTATCCTGATTTTTTTTCCATTCATGAAATATTTATAACATTTAAGTTTCTGATTTCTATCATTTTGAGTTTTTTTCCTGATATCTATGATGCTATATAAATTTCATCTTATCCTTACTTGCAGATATTATGCATGTAAGTAAGAAGTCCCTATCAATCTCCTTATTCTTGAGAACACTCTTCACCCAGATTTTTCAGACATCTATTTTTTCCCTTATTCCTTTATCAGTTGAACTAAAAATATTTTTCCACTCCAAAATACATTCTTCTGCTATAATAAAATCCTCTCAATATATTTGGCTCACATAAGAAATACATAGACTAAGCTTTAAAATGTCTGAAATATTAGCTTCTAAAATAGTTTTGATTTGTCCAAAAATTTGAATTAATGAATCACAAAATTAGCAAGATGTTTCTCCAACCCCCATTATTGATATTCATTTACTAAACTAAGATGTTGGCTTTAATGAGAAGGAGCTAAATGGAAATTTCTAAATGGAAGCTACGCAAGTAACTGGAAAGACAAGATTTTAGTCTATTTTTTTTTTTGCTAGTAACATCCATATCTATTTTTCTTAACTTACAAGTTTAAAAAAATCCTGATTGCTAATGCTGCAAAATTTATAATCTAAAAATCCAGCTGTGTTCTACTTGCTTTCATATCGCCCCCCCCAGGGAGGGGGGGGGTGGCTCGTTCTCGGGGGGGGGGGGGGGGGGGGGGGGGGGGTGGTTGTGGGGGG
>JAJPUD010010563.1:0-12273 GCA_023553655.1 Myrmecobius fasciatus | reverse complement strand
CCCCCCCAGTAATAAAGTTTCTGCAATTAGTACTTAACTGACAGTTCAGTTGATGATTCATGAGGCAGGGTGAAAACCAGCTCAGTCTACCATAGCTAGAATCCCTCTGCAATGTTAAAGGAAGTGTAAATTTTTAAAGTGAAGCCAGAGGATATGTCTGCAAGACACCCAGGGAGCCAATATGCTGAATAAGAAGGTGACATTTTTACATATTTAACTTTTCTGCACACAATAAAACCTTAACTTTAACTTGTGGTTATCAGCATTTTATTTGTAGCAAATAGCACTTAAACCTTATGGGTTCCAATGATTGTTGAAACATTTATGTTGAAACTTACACATTTCCTTTATTTATTCTTCTCTGAAAATATTTTTTATAATTCTTATCAAGTCATTTTGTCTAAGTATAGATGTGATTAAACGTTGCCTTGAATTCATGTCTTTTCTGCCATTAAGATGAAACTCTGACCAGCCAATTTACTTCTCTGTTCATGCCTCTTCATAGAAGGGACATTCACAGTTTTATGAAAGGAACATAAGCTTTGTAGCTAATTAATAAACAGCACTAAATCTATATCTATCTATATAATACTACCATGCAGTGTTTTATACATTTCAATCATTTCACAAATACTATCTTCTTTGATCTTTACAACAACACTGGAAAGTAGGAGTTTTTATAGATAAGGAAACTGAAGCTTAAAAAGGTTAAGCCACTTGCCTAAGCCACACAACAAGCAAGTATATGAAGCCCTTGACATCCTGATGAAGGTGCAGTGCTCTATTCAGTTCTCAACAAACTGCTTCCTAATCAAGTAAGCCTTTGTAGCTGGGGACATCTTGAAATTTATTCTAAAACTGCAGTCCAAAAAGTGGCAAATATTTTTTAAAAAGTATATGCCCATATAAAATTTTCTCACTATTTTTTATCTCTATGTTAATATTCATGTCCTATATCCATTTGTGTGTGTGTGTGTGTGTGTGTGTGTGTGTGTGTGTGTGTGTGTGTGAAACTACCAGCTTTGTATTGTTAAGGACTATGTTAGAAGATGGTGGAGTAAAGGCAGAAAATTTCCTGAGTTCTTCCAAGTTCCCCTCAAAACAACTTCAAAACCATGCTCAAAATTAAATCTGGAACAGAAAAACCAATTAAAAATGGAGTGAAACAAATTTTCAGTCCAAAACAACTTAGATGATTGGTAGGAAAGGGCTCATTCATTGGAGTAAGAGTGGATTGAAGTCCAGCACAGGATAGACCCCACTGCATCACAAGCTAGCATGAGGAAGTATCCAGGGAAGATAGTAGGAGAAACCTTCCCAAGAATTCAGAAACAGGACAGACAGGACAAGCATGCCAGCAGTGTCCCAGAAAGTAAGCAGAAAAATTATTTCCTAAAAACTAGCACTCTAACACTCTATACCAAGATAAGTTTGAAATGGATTCAAGATTTAGACATAAAGAGTGATAATATAAGCAAATTACAAGACCATAGGACAGTCAACCTCTCAAATCTGTAGAGAAGGAAAGAATTTGTGGTCAAAGAAGAACTAGAATACATTATGAAGTGTAAAATGAATAATTTTAATTATATTGAGTTAAAAAGTGTTTTTAATTAAAGTTTTTTTTTATTTTCAAAGTATTTATATGGATAATTTTCTACATTTACCCTTAAAACACCCTGTGTTTTCATTTTTCCTCCTTTCCCCTGACTATCTCCCCTAGTCAGCAAGTGATCCAATATATGTTAAATGTGCAATTCCTCTACACATATTTCTTTTTTTATTAAAGTTTTTTTTTTATTTTTCAAAATATATGCATGGAAAATTCTTCAATATTAACCCTTGCAAAACCTTGTGTTCCAATTCTTACCTCACCCTTTCCCTTCCCTCTCCCTTAGATGGCAAGTACTCCAATATATGTTAAATATGGTAGAACCATATGTTAAATCCAATATATACATGCATATTTATACAATTATCTTGCTGCACAAGAAAAATCAAATCAAACTAGATAAAATGAGAAAGAAAATAAAATGCAAGCAAACAACAAGCAAGTTAAAATGCTGTGTTGTGAACCACACAGTTCCCACAGTCCTCTCTCTGGGTATAGATGGCTTTCTTCATACAAGATCATTGGAAATGATCTGAATCATCTCATTGTTGAAGAAAGCCACATTCATCAGAATAGATCATTATAGTTATTGTGTACAATGATCTGGTTCTACTCATTTCACTTAGCATCAGTTCATGTAAGTCACTCCAGGTCATTATGAAATCATCCTGCTTATCATTTCTTACAGAATAATAATATTCCATAATATTCATATACCATGAGTTATTCAGCCATTCTCCAACTGATGGGCATCTGTTCAGTTTTCAGCTTCTTTCCACTACAAAAAGGGCTGCCACAAACATTTTTTGCATATGTGGGTCCCTTTCCTTCTTTTAAAATCTCTTTGGGATATAAACCCAATAAAAACACTGTTGGATTAAAGGGTACGCAGAATTTGATAAATCTTTGGGCATAGTTCCAAATTACTCTCCAAAATAGTTGGATCAGTTCACAATTCGACCAACAATGTATTGGTGCCCCAGTTTTCTCACATCTCCTCCAACATTTGTCACTTTTCCTTTCATCTTAGCCAATCTGAGGGGTGCATAGTGGTATCTCAGTTAAACTGTATTTTTCTGATAGTGATTTAGAGCACCTTTTCATGTATGGCTAGAAATGGTTTTAATTTCTTCATCTGAAAATTGTCAATTCATATCCTTTGACCATTTATCAGTTGGAGAATGGCTTGAATTCTTATAAATTTGAGTCAATTTTCTATATATTTTAGAAATGAAACTTTTATAAGAATCCTTGAATGTAAAAATATTTTCCCAGTGTATTGCTTCCCTTCTAATCCTGTCTGTATTAGTTTTATTTGTAGAATTTTTTTAAACATAATATAATTAAAATGATATATTTTGTGATTAATGATAATCTCTAGTTCTTCTTTGGTCACAAATCCCTTCCTCCTCCACAGATCTGAGAGGTAAACTATCCTATGTTCTTCTAATTTGTTTATAATATCATTCTTTATGTCTAGATCATGAACCCATTTCAACCTTATCTTGGTATATGGTATTAGGTATGATCCAATGCCTACTTTCTGACTTACTAGTTTCCAATGTTCCTAGCATTTTTGTCAAATCATGAATTTTTATCCCCAAAGCGAGGATTTTGGGGTTTGTGAAACATTAGATTTAGTAATAGTCTTTGACTATTTTTGTCCTGTGAAACTAATCTATTCCATGGATCAACTACTCTATTTCTTACCCAATACCAAATGGTTTTGATTACCACTTCTTTATTATATAGTTTTAGGCCTGGTACAGCTAGGCCACCTTCATTTGCTTTTTTTTATTTATTAATTCCCTTAAAATTCTTGACCTTTAATTCTTCCAGATGAGTTTTGTTATTATTTTTTCTAGATCTGTAAAATATTTTTGGGGAGTTTGATTGGCATAGCACTAAATAAGTAGATTAATTTAGGTAGTATTGTCATTTTTATTTATATTTGCTCAGGCTTTCCATGAGCACTTGATATTTTTCCAGGCATTTAGATATGACTTTTTTGTGTCAAAAGTGTTTTGTTGTTGTGTTCAAATATTTCCTGACTTTGCCTTGACAGGTAGACTTCAAAAATATTTTATATTACCAATACTTGTTTTCAATTAAATTTCTCTTTATATCTCCTGCTGTTGGACTTTGTTGGTTATATATAAACATGCTGATGATTTGTGTGGATTTATTTTGTATCCTGAAAGTTTGTTAAAGTTGTGAATTGTTTCTAGTAGTTTTTAATTAATTCTCTAGGCTCTATGTATACCATCATGTCATCTACAAAGAGTGATAATTTGGTTTCCTCATTACCGATTCTAACTCTTTAATATCTTTTTCTTCTCTTATTGCAAAAGCCAACTTTTCTAAGGCAATATGGAATAGTAATCGTGATAACGGGCAATCTTGTTTCATCCCTGATCTTATTGGGAATGGTTCTAGTTTGTGCCCATTACATATGATGCTTTATGATTGTTTTAAGTAGATGCTATAGATTATTTAAGGAAAAGTCCATTTATTCTTATACTGTCTTGTGTTTTTAATAGGAATGGATGTTGGATTTTATCAAATGTTTTTCTGCATCTTTTGAGATAATCACATGATTTTTGTTAATTTGGTTATTGATATAGTCACTTATGCTGATAGTTTTCCTAATATTGAACCAGCCCTGCATTCCTGGTATAAATCCTACTTAGTCATGGTATATTGTCTTAGGGATGACTTTCTGTAATCCATTTGTTAATATTTCATTTAAGATTTTTGTATTAATATTCATTAGGGAGATTGGTCTATAATTTTCTTTCTCTGTTTTTGTCCTATCTGGTTTAGGTATCAGTACCATGTCTGTGTCATGAAAGGAATTTGGTAGGAGTCCTTCTTTTCCTATTTTTTCAAATAATTTGTATACTATTGGAGTTACTTGTTCTTTAAATGTTTGCAAGAAATCACATATAAATCCAGCTAACCATGGAGATTTTTTTCTTAGAAAGATGATTAATAACTTGCTCTATTTCTTTTTTCTAAAATGGGACTATTTAAATAATTTATTTCCCTTCTGTTAAACTGAGCAATCTAAATTTTTGCAGATATTACTCCATTTCATTTAGGTCATCAGATTTATTACCACGTAGGTGGGCAAAATAACTCCTAATTATTGTTCTAATTTCCTCTTCATTTGGTGAAATATTCTCCCTTTTCATTTTTGAGACTAACAATTTGATTTTCTTCTTTACTTTTCTAATAAAATTAAGTAAAATTTTATCTATGTTGTTGGTTTTTTCATAAAACTAACTCTTAGTTTTATTTATTAATTCAATAGTTTTATTTTCAATTTTATTAAACTTCCCTTTTATTATTAGAATTTCAAGTTTGGTATTTAATTGGAGGTTTTTCATTTTTTCTTTTTCTAGCTTTTTAAGTTACAAGTCCAATTCATTGATAATCTCTTTTTCTATTTTATGCAAGTAAGCATCTTGAGTTATAAAATTTCCACTTATTAACAATTTTGGCTTCATCCCACAAATTTTGATATGTTTTCTCATTATTGTCAGTCTCTTGGATGAAATTATTGATTGTGGCTCTGATTTGCTATTTCACCCATTCTTTCTTTAGGATTAGATTTTTTTAGTTTCCAATTAATTTTTGATCTATTTTCCCCTGACCTTTTATTGAATGTAATTTTTATTGTATTGTGATCTGAAAAAAAACAACCCATTTACTATTTCTGCCTTTCTTCATAGTTTTCATGAAACACTGAAGAAGTGCACTTCCTTCTGTCTCCATTCAATTTTCTCCAAAGATCTATCAAACCTAACTTTTCTAATACTTTATTTACCTCATTAATTTCTTTCTTATGTATTTTGTTGCTCAATTTATCTAGTTCTGAGAGAGTAAGTTTGAGTTCCCCCATCTTTATAGTTTGTTTTCTATTTTTTCTTGCAGCTCTCTTAACTTCTCCTTTAGGAATTTAGATGATATACCACTTCATGTATATATATTTAGTATTGATATTACTTCATTATCTATGATACGCTTTAGCAAGATATAGTTTCCTCCTTTATCTTTTTGAATTATATCTATTTTTGCTTTTGCTTTATCTGAGATCAGGATTGCTACCCCTGCTTTCTTTATTTCACTTGAAGCATAATAGATTCTAATCCAGCCTTTTATCTTTATTCTGCATGTATCACTTTGCTTTAAATATATTTCTTGTACACAATATTAATCCATTCTGCTATCCATTTCCAGTTTATGGGAGAGTTCACCACATTCACATTCACAGTTAAAAATATTAAGTCGATATTTCCCATCATCTTATTTACCACAAATTTTGCTTTTCTCTTACCTTTCCCTCTTTCCCTCCTCCCCAGTCCTTTCCCTTTATAGCCCCTCTCCCTTTCTTCTATCTTTCCACTATTATTTCTATTTTCCCTTCTATTAGCCCCCTCTTTTCCTTTTATCTTTTCCCTCCCTCTTCCCTATAAGGTAAGACAAGTTTCTCTGCAAAAGCAAATATGTCTAATATTCTCTATTTGAACCAACTTTGATGAAAGTAAGATTCAAACAATGTTCATTCCCCTTCCTTCTTTCCCTCAATTATAATAGGTCTTTGGTTCTTTATGATATGTAATTTCCCTCATCTTACTCTATTTTTCCCTTTTTCTAGTACAACCCCCTTTCCACCTCTAGATTATTTTTTATATTGTAACATTATAGTCAAATTATACCTGCACTCTCTGTGCATACCCATAACAGAGATATATTTCTGAAAAGTTCTTTTCTTTTTATCTTTTTATGGTTCTCTTGAGGTCTATATTTGGAGGTTATACTTTTTGTTCAGGTCTGGTCTTTTCATAAGAAATAAATGAAATTCACCTGTATCATGTTCTTCCTGAAAGAAAATGCTCACTTTTGCTGGGTACTTTATTATTGGCTGCATTCCAAATTCCTTTGCCTTTCAGAATATCACTTTCAACACCTTCTATCTTTTGAGGTGAAAACTGCTAGGTCCTGAGTAATCCTGATTGTGACTCCTCAGTATTGTTTCTTTCTGGCTGCTTGCAATATTTTTCCTTGGTCAAATATTTCTGAAATTTAGCCATGATATTCCTTGGAATTTTCATTTTGGGGTCTCTTTCAGGATGTGATAGATGATTTTTTTCAATGGCTATTTTGCCTTTTGAGTCTGGGAAGACATCAGGACAGTTTTCTTTGGTGATTTCCTGAAAGATAATGTGTAGGTTCTTTTCCTCATCAGGGTTTTCAGCAAGTCCAATAATCCTTAGATTGTCTCTCCCAGATCTATTTTCTAGGTCAGTTGTTTTTCCAAGTAGGTATTTTACTTTTTCTTCTAATTTTCCATTTTGTTTGTTTTGCTTGACTGATTCTTGATGTCTCAGAAAGTCATTCATTTCTATTTGTGCAGTTCTGATTTTTAGACAATTATTTTCTTCAGTTACCTTTTTTGTTCTTTTTGTATGTGGACAATTAAATTTTTAAATGAGTTGTTTTCAAAAGGTTTTTTTCCATTTCATAAACTGTTTTTCAGGGAAATATTTTCTTTTTTCAATTTGTCCAATCTATTTAGTAAGGAGTTATATGCCTTTTCCATTTCACTAAATCTATTTTAAGGTGTTTTCTTCTGATAATTTCTGTGTTTCCTTTCCAAACACTCTTGCAAAGTTTTCATTTCCTTCTGATTTTTTCTTCTCTCTTTTAAGATTTTTTTTAAATTTCTTTCAAGACAGCCTTATGAGATGGGGATCAATTTATATCACTTTTTGGGGCTTCATCTGGAGATGATCTGCTTTTAGTGACCTCAGAGTTTGAAATGTGTTCTTCCCTTTCACCATAACTATGGTCAGTTTTTTCTGCTTTTTTTCTCTCTTTTTTTTTTGAAGTTGAGGTATCCATTTAGAATAAGGGGGATATTGTCCAAATTTCCTCTGCAAGAGGCAGTGACTGCACTGGGTTAGTGCTGACTGACTTCAGGTGCTGTGTGTACATGGCCAGATCCCATGAAAGGCTGGTGTTATAGGGTTCCCTATTAGTCTTTTGTATTTGTGTACAATATCTTATAACTAGGCTGCTGATTTACTGGCTTGAAACCAGGGCAGAGTAGCCCTGCTGTAGATTTCTTCTGGTAAATTCTCTGGCAAGTGGAGCCCACACCAGCCCGGGATTGTGTGCTGCCTGTACTTGGTGTTTGTGCTCCACCTACTTGTGCTTGGCCTGCCTCCCTCCATGACCAATTGAAACAGATATTTTCTGGAGATCCTCAAAATTATCTTCTGCTGGTAATTTGTTACACTCCCAATATTTGTGGATTCTGTCACTCTAAAATTAGGTCAGAGGCCTGGAGATCATATTTTTGTCCAGTTCTGGCCTTTTCATCAGAAATAAATGAAATTTACCTGTATCATGGACTGTTCATCTTCTTCCCTGAAAGATAATGCTCACTTTGCTGAGGAAGTGATTCTTGGCTTCAATTCAAATTCCTTTGCCAGATTCCAGACCCTTTCATCCTTTAAAGTGGAAGTTGCTAGGTCCAGTGTAATCCTGATTGTGGCTCCTTGACATTTGATTTGTTTCTTTTTGGCTATTTGCAATATTTTTTCTTTTATCATATAATTCTGAAATTTTGGAATCTCTTTCCAGAGGTGATTGGTGAATTCTTTCAATGGCTATTTTACATTGTGATTCTAGGACATCAGGACAGTTTTCCTTAATGATTTCCTGAAAGATGAAGCCTAGGCTCTTTTTTTCATCATGGTTTTCAGGAAGTCCCATAATCCTTAGGATGTGTCTCCTAGATCTATTTTCCAGGTTAGTAGTTTTTTGAATGAGGTATTTTGATTTTATCTATTTTTTTTTTGGTTTTGTTTAACTGATTCTTGTTACCTCATTGAATCATTCATTTCCATTTGTTCAGTTCTGCTTTTAGTGAATTATTCTCTTCAGTTGCCTTTTTAGCTTCTTTTGTATTTGGCTAGTTGAATTTTTAAATGTGTTGCTTTGTTCAATGATTTTTTTTTCTATTTCACAAAATATGTTTTTCAATGAATGATTTCTCCCCCATTTCATCAAGTCTATTTTTTAGGAGTTATTTGCTTTTTCCATTTCAATAAATCTATTTTAAGAAGTTTTATTCTGATAATTTCTGTGTTTCCTTTTCCAAACTCTCTTACCAAGTTCTCATTTCCTTTCCCCATTTTTCTTCTAACTTTTTTTTTAAGATCCTTTTAAAATTCTTTCTAGAGAGCCTTGTGAGATGAGGACCAATTCTTATCATCCTTTGGGACTTCATGCAGAAATTATCTGCTTTTAGTGTCCTTAGGGTTTGAAATCTGTTCTCTTTCTCCATAAAAATAAAAAAAAAAAAACTGTCTAAGGTCAAACTTTGCTTTTTTGTTCATTTTTTTTTAACAAGATTAAGGTCTGCTTTTCAGGCAAAAGAGAGATTATCCAAGCATCCTCTACAAATGAATGTGGCTGTGCTTGGACTATGCTGATTTAGTTCTGTTATCAATAGGTGTGGCCAGGTCCTCTATTATTCTATCATTTAGGGACTCACTATTTACCTTTTGTATTTGTGTTGGATGTTTTACAGCTAATATGCTGATCTACTGGCTTGCAACCAGGATAGAATAGCCAATACTGCTGTAGAGTCCTTCTGGTTGCTTTGCTGGTGCGGGTACACACCACTGTGGATCTTTTCGCTGAGCCTGTGCTGCTCCACGTCCCTCAATGTCTGATTAAAACAGGCCTTTTCAGAAATTCTTCCAAAATATCTTCTGCAGGAAATTTGTTACACTCCAAATATCTGTGGGTTCTGACACCCAAAAATCAGCTCAGTGGCTTGATTTGGTTTTTGATTTGAGGGACATCAGGGAGAGATGAAATAAAGATGTGTTTCCTCTTCACCATCTTGGCTCTGCCCCCACGTTAAAAAGTTTTTTTACAAGCAAAATCATTGCAGACAAGATTAGACAGGAAGCAGAAAACTGGGGAAAATTTTTACATCCAAGGGTTCTGATAAAGGTCTCATTTCTAACATATATAGATAATTGATTCAAATTTATAAGAATACAAGGCATTATCCAATTGATAAATGGTCAAAGGAGATGAATAGACAATTTTAAGCTAAAGTAATTGAAACTTTTAGTTATGAAAAAGGCTCTAAATAATAATTGATCAGAGAAATTCAAATTAAGATAAATCTGAGGTACCACTACACATTTGTCAGAATGGCTAAGATGACAGGAAAGGATATTGATAAATGATGAAGGGAATGTGGGAAAATTGGGATATTAATTCATTTGGGTGGAGTTGTGAAATGATCCAATCATTCTGGAAAGCAATTAGGAACTATACTTAAAGAGCTATCAAACTCAGTTGGAGTTTATATGACATTAGAGCTGTATCCCAAAGAGAACATAAAAAAGAGGAAAAAGACACACATTTGCAAAAATATTTATAGCAGCACTTTTTGTAAGTGACAAGGAACTGGAAACATAGTAAATGCCCATCAGTTGGAGAATAGTTAAATAAATTATGTCACATGAATATGATAGAGCACTATTGTTCAATAAGAAATGATCAGAAGGCTGATTTCAGAAAGACCTGGAGAGGCTTATATGAACTGATGTTAAGTGCAGTGACTAAAACCAAGAGAACATTGTACCCAGTAACACAGTATTATGCAATGATCAATTCTCATTGCCATAGGTCTTGTCAACAATTATGTGATTCAGGCCAATTCCATAGATTTGTCATGGAGAGAGCCATCTCCATCCAGAAGGAGAATGGTGAGGACTGAATGTGGATCACAGCATAGTATTTTCACTTTTTTTGTTGTTTGCTTACTTTAAAAAAAAGACTTTCCTTTGTGATCTGATTTTTCTTATGCACCAAAATAATTGTGAAAATATGTATAGAAGAATTATACCATATATTGATTTAATTTCTATCTAAAGGAAGGATGGGGGAAGTGAGGGAGAAAATATTTGGAAGATAAGGTTTTTCAAAGTGAATGTTGAAAACTATCAATACATTTCTGAAATAAAAAACTAAAAAAATCAGATATGATAAAGGAAAATTTGGGGGGAAATAAAGTGATAACAATCAACCATGAAAATAGAGTCAACAGTCTGGTAAAGGAAGCCCCCAAAATTGAAAAAAAAGATGTCCAATAACTTACTGAAGAAGACAACTCTTTAAAAGTAAAATTGGTTAAATGGAAAAGAAGGTTCAAAACCTCACTGAAGAAAACTATTCCTTAAAATTTAGAATTGGATAAATGGAATCTAATAACTCAATGTGACATCAAGAAATAAGACAAAATGAAAAAAATCAGGAAAAATAAAAGAAAATGTGAAAAATATTGAAAAACAACCTAGACATGTTAAGAAATTTTAAGGAAAACATTCCTGACATGCTAGAACCAGAAAGTAAAATAGAAACTGAAGGAATCCACCAATAATCTTCTGAAAGAAATCCCAAAAGGAAAACTCTCATTAATATTATAACCAAATTCCAGAATTATGAAGTCAAGGATCTAAGACAGTCCTGAATTTTTATGATGAAAAATGCTATCCTTCTCCAGAGAATGAACTGATGCCATTGGACTATGGGTTAAAGAACACAATTTTTGTAACAAGTTTTTCTGCCTTTTTTGTCTGTCTTTTTCATTACAACATGACTAATAGAAGGTTGATTTGTGGTTTGTCTTTTTTGCATGATGGCACATGTATAACTTGTATTGAATTATTTGCCGTATTAGGAAAGATAGAGAGAAAATGAGGGGGGGGGGGGGGAAAAAAAGAGAGGGGGGGTGGATTGAGTTGTAATTATATGTAATTAGAAAAATATATAAAAAGGAGATGAAAAATAATATCAGGCTAAAGTAATCCCCAAACTTCACAGGTTCTAGCATGGATAGATTTTAATCACATGTGATTGGATGGGCATTGGTTATCTAAAGACCAGCCTAACTATGGTCAGAGAGGTTTATATCTTATGTCTCTGATTAGGGGGTGGTAGTTGTCCCGCCACAGCACCCCTACCAAAGCCTCCTACCATACCATAAAAGAATAATAATGTTCATTGTTGCAAAGATTCCCCAAACAACAGACTCATACATTTTCTAAGTAAACAAGTCTGTTCTAATAAACTGTTTGCTTGAAGAAAGCATATATACAATTTTCTTTTGAATCTTATGTCATATTTCTATTCTTGTTTTTTTTTAGCTTTTTTTTAAAATTAAAACTTTGTATTTGAAAAACATGCATGGGTAATTTTTCAACACTGACCCTTTTGTTTTTAGTTTTGATTACTTTATTCAGCATCAGTTCAAGTAAAACATTCTAGGTTTTCTGAAATCAACCTGCTCATCATTTCTTTTTTTTTCTTTTTCTTTTCTTAAAAGCTTTTTATTTACAAAACATATGAGTGATTTTTCTACATTGACCTTTGCAAAAACTTTTTTCCCAAGCTGTTCCTCTCCTTCCCCCCACTCCCCACCCCTAGATGACAGGTAATCTAATACATGCTAAATAAGATAAATTGTATGACAAATCCAATATATCTATACAGTTATCTTACTGCACAAGAAACATCAGGTCTAGAAAGAGAAGAAGAAAAAAAAAAAAAAACAACCTAAGAAGGAA
>JAJPUD010010562.1:29700-60881 GCA_023553655.1 Myrmecobius fasciatus | reverse complement strand
GTTTCTTTCTTGTTTATTTTGTGGTTTGATTTATCTAATTCTGAGAGGGCAAGGTTGAGATCCCCCCCTAGTATCGTTTGGCTGTCTATTTCTTCTTGCATCTCTCTTAATTTCTCCCCTAGGAATTTGTGTGCTATTGCACTTGGTGCATATATATTTAGTATAGATATTGCTACATTATCTATGGTACCCTTTAATAAAATATAGCTTCCTTCCCTATCTCTTTTGATTAGATCTATCTTGGCTTTTACTTGATCTGAGATAAGGATTGCTACCCCTGCTTTTTTTTTGTTCACCTGAAGCATAATAGGTCCTGCTCCAGCCTTTTACCTTCATCCTATATGTATCACTATGTTTTAGATGTGTTTCTTGTAGACAACATATTGTGGGATTCTGGTTTTTAATCCAGTCTGTTATCCGCTTCTGCTTTATGGGAGAGTTCATCCCATTCACATTCACAGTTAGAATAACTAATTCTTTATTTCCTGCCATCTTAATTACCCAAGTTATGTTTTCCCCTTTCCTTTCCCCTTTCTCCCTTCCCCCCGCCTCAGGTATTTGCTTTTGATGACCTTCTCCCCCAAACAATACTCCACCCTTTAGATCCCTTCCCCCTGTTTTTACTCCTTTCCCCTGATTCTTCTATTTTCCCTTCTATTAGTTTATCCTTTTCTTTTCCTCCTTTCCCTCCCCCTTCCCTCTAGCAACAGACAAGTTTCTATGTGAAATCAAGTGTCTGATATACACTTTTAGATCCCAACCTGAGAGTAAGATTTACACAATGCTCAACTCCCTCCCCTCTCTCTCAATTATACTAGGTTTTCTTTGCCTCTTCAAGAGATTTTACCTTGTTTTTACCTCCTTATTTTTTAGAACTTATTTTACCACTTTTCCCCTCTTTTCCCCAGTATGACAACCTTTACCCCTCTAGTTCTCTTTTTCATATTATCAAAGTAATATCTAGTTAATTATACCCCCAAACTTTAAGCATCCCCCTAGTAGAAATAAAGTTCTCAAGAGTCCTTTCCTTTTTACCTTTTTATGCATCTCTTGAGTTCTGTGTTTGGATGTCAAATTTCTTGTTCTGATCTGGTCTTTTCATTAGAAATAGGTGAAATTCACCTATTTCATTGAATGACCATCTTCTTCCCTTGAGGATAATGCTCATTCTATCTGGATAGGATATTCTTGCCTGTAATCCAAGTTCCTTTGCCCTTCGGAATATCTGGTTCCAGGCCCTTTGATCCTTCAATGTGGAGGCTGACAGATCCTGTGTGATTCTAATTATTGATCCTCGGTATTTGAATTGTTTCTTTCTAGCTGCTAACAGAATCTTTTCCTTGGTGCTAGAGTCCTGAAATTTAGCCACGAAATTCCTTGGGGTTTTAATTTTGGGGTCTCTTTCAGGAGGTGATTGGTGAATTCTTTCAATGGTGATTTTGCCCTTTGATTCTACAATCTCAGGGCAGTTTTCTTTCAGGATTTCCTGGAAGATAGTGTTTAGATTCTTTTTTTTATCATGTCTTTCAGGAAGTCCAATAATCCTTAGATTGTCTCTCCTAGATCTATTTTCCAAATCAGTTGTTTTTCCTAGGAGATATTTCATATTTTCTTCTAATTTTTCATTTTTTTGTTTTTGTTTGATTCTTGAAGTCTTATTAAGTCATTCACTTGCATTTGTTCAATTCTTTTTTTTAAAGTGTTGTTTTCTTCAGTTACCTTTTTAAGCTCCATTTGTAACTGGCCAATTGAATTTTTTTGTTCATTGCACTCTTTTTCCACTTCACTAATTTTATTTTTCAATAGATTGGTGTCTTTTTCATATCTCTTTTGCAGGGCATCATATTCTTCTTACAAGATACTGTATCTTTCTTGCACTAATTTCAATTTATTTTCCCATTTATCCTCCAGTTCTTTTATTAGGTTCTTTAAGCAATCTTCCAGAAAGGCCTTTTGAAACTGGGACCAGTGATGGTCCTTGCTGATTCCCTCTGGAGTTGTGTCTAAAGGAACCTCTGGCTCTGGGGTCTTCTCTTCTTTCTCTTTGTAAAAGCTGTCTATGGTGAGAGCTCTCTTTTGCCTCTTCAGGTGTTCTGGCAGACTTGCCTTGTTTAAAGAGTTTTAGAGATCGTGAATATTTCTTTATGGTGGGGGAAAAAAAAAAAAACGGCTGAAAAGGCCGGCTGAAGATTTTGCCCTGAGGCGCTTTGGTGAATTAACTTAAGGTGCTGGGCCGGTGGGGGCTAGGACTAAGTCCGAATTACTCTTTAAACAAGGCAAGTCTGCCAGAACACCTGCCCCCGATCAGGGCAGAGTGTCCCAAGTGCCTCAGATAAACTCCAGGTGTTTGCAATTTGGAGTTTGGAGTTTTTTGCCAGTCTGAGCTGAGCTGAGCTGAGTCCCACCCTCACTTCCGGCCTCCACCAGAGTTCTCTGACACCGGAGTCCTCTGTTTATCCCTCTGTCCGAGCTAGACAAACCTGATGTGAAGTTTTTCAGAGATATCTGCAAGCAGTATCCAAATATTTCCTGATTCGTTGACTTGAAGATCAGTTCAGAGGCTTATTTTATTGTTGATTTGAGAGAAGTTCGGAGGAGGACGCAGAGAGTCACCCTTTCACTCTGCCATCTTGGCTCCGCCCCCCTCCATTCAATTTTCTCCAAAGATCTATCAAACCTAACTTTTCTAACATTTTGTTTACCTCCTTAACTTCTTTCTTATTTATTTTGTGGTTTGATTTATCTAGTTCTGAGAGAACAAGGTTGAAATCCCCATTAGTATAGTTTTGCTGTATATTTATTTTGACATTTCTTTTAACTTCTCTTGGAATTTGGATGCCACACTACTTGAGGTGTATATGTATAATATTGATATTGCTTCATTATCTATGGTACCCTTTAGCAAAATATGGTTTCCTTCCTTATCTCTTTTAATTAGATTTATCTTTATTTTATTTGATCTGAGATCAGGATTGCTACCCTTGCTTTTTTTTTGTTCACCTGAAGCATAATAAAGTCTGCTCCAGCTATTTACCTTCCCTCTGTATGCATTACTATGCTTTAGATGTGTTTCTTGTACACAACATATTGTAGGATTTTGGGTTTTAATCCAGTCTGCTCTCATTTTTGTTTTATGGGAGAGTTCATCCCATTTACATTAACAGTTAAAATAACTAATTCTGTATTTCCTGTCATCTTATTTACCAAAATTTATGTTTTCTCTTTCCTTTCCCCTTTCCCTTCTCACCAGTATTTTGCTTTTGATTACCACTTCCCTCAGTCTTCCCCCTTTGGAGGCCTCACCATTTTTTACACCTTTCCCCTAATTCTTCTATTTTTAGGGATTGTTAAGCAGATAAGCATCAAAATGTATCAGTCACAGTGCTATGAGAGAGAATATAAAGAAAGGGAAGGGAAATGGTCTCCGTCCTCAAGGAACTCACAATTTCTCAAAGAGCTCACAATTTAATGAGGAAAATAACACTGTACAAACAAAATCTATAGAGGATAAATTTGAGATAACAAGAAGCACTAATTTTAAGATATAGTGGTACCCTAAGTGGTAAGAAGCCATAAGGTTTCTCTGCAATTTATCATGTGACCTTGGTAAACTGTTTTATTTCTGTGGTTCACAATACCCTCATCAACATGTACAAAATGACATTCAAGATCAAATGATCAAATGAGATATTTGTAAAACACTTAGTAAAGTAGCTGTGACACATTTGATGATTAATAAAAACTTATTCTCTTCCCTTTTCCTTCCTTTTTCTTTCTAAGACCTCTTCAAGTTCTAAATATAGAAATACAGGCTTCCATATTCTAAGCCTAAGGCTCTTTGTACAAGACCATTCAGTACATACAAAATCTGGGCCAAGAAAAAAGTAAAAATGAAGGTAAGTACTACTTTATAGGCCTCTCAAAGATCATACAACAAGTTAGTAAAAGACCCAGAACTTAGGTCCTCCAAATACAATTCTTTTTACCACAATAAACAAATGTTTAAAATATTGGAGAACAAAAGCCCCAAATCTGCTTTTAAGACAAATTTACCAGCAACATTTGAATTAAAATATAACCTGTTAGTTCCCATGCAGTCTGGACCTTGATAAACTCTGCTTTAAATTACAAGGCTTTTAAAATGGTAATTTTAAGTATCTGGTTTGCTTGCCTCAATCCAGTTAAAAAATTGGGAACATTTGAAGTTACCTCAGGCCTGGTCATTCAGTGAATAAAAATTCTAACAGACCCAGGAAGAACTATTTACATATAGTAAAAACCTTTATTTGGAATAGAAAAGAGTAAGAAATAAATAGAAATTCTATCAGTTATATGCTAAAATGTGTCTGGAATATCTCTTCTTTCCTATCCAGACTCCCCACTGCATTTTCATCAGGGCCTTTAGAACATAAGTTTTTCAAAGATTCATAGGTCCAATAAGGGTCATCCCTAAGAATAAATTTTCAGTCTTTCTATAGTTACATTATAGATTTTAAATGAGCCCGGGAGCTGATGACTTTATTCAGCATCCTATTCAGTATTTAGGAACTCCTACTTTACCCCATTTATTTTCATGTACATCCCTTTCCACATGGTCTCTGTTCACTGTTTTAATATTTTAGAAGCCATCTCCCTCACTTAGAATATGGGCAAAAGGAGGCACAATGAGGTTAAGGAATTGCCAGCATCATACAGATAGTAAATATTTGAGGCAGGACTGAAATTTAGGTCTTCCTGATTCTAAGATAAGCATTAGATTGATTGTTCTGCTATTTGTCCATGCTCATCACTTGATTGTGTTGTGTTTCCCCAAATGCTCTAATTCATCTCTCTCTAACTGTGATCACATACCCATTTCATCAATAGGAACAAAAATAATTTTACTGGAAGCTTCATGAAGAGAATGATTAAAACAGCCCTCCTCAGTCATTTGTTAGAGGGAAAATTTTTCTTTTCACCATTACACACTGTTCTCCATGTTTAATGAACTTATTTCTTTAATAGGTAAAGTTTAAGAAATAAGCTTCATGTACCTAGAAACTCTTCATGCATACACATACACACACACATAATGTATCTATTATAAATTGTTCTTGTCTATTTGTCAAAATAAGTAAATTCTATATCCCAACTCAGTTGTTCCTTCTTAGCATTATTTCTTTTTTTAGCTTAAATTTCTCAAAAAATTACTTTTATAATGATTTATTTTCTCTTCCTCTCACTTCCCCATCCCTTTTTGTGGGGAAGAATTATACATATACATATATATGTATGTATGTATATGTATGTATATATGTGTATATATATATATATTTGTTTTGATTAACTATACATACCTAAGATGAATATGAATATAAATATGTATGAAACACTGATAAAATGCATAGTTAATCAAAACAAATATGTATACACATATATACTTATATATGAATTTGAATATATATATATACATATATATATGAAACAATGATAAAAATGCATAGTTAATCAAAACAAACTTCAATATTGATGTCAATAAAATATCTCTTTATATCTATATTGATAGATCTCTATATATCTATATCCCTTATATCTCTATAACTATATCATCTATGTATGCATTTATATCAGTCTTCATTCCTGAGTCAATCTCATCTCAGTTGGGAATTGGGTAGTATGTTTTCTCATGGAAGATCTATGATTTCCATTAATGTGGCTACTCCTTGAATTAGTGCAAACTAAAGCCCTTTATATCCAATAAGACATTATCTTCATGAGTTTCTATGATTTAAAAGATCATTATCTTATGACTCTAGGGTATCTTCCACAACACTCTTATACTTCTTCTTCCATGAACATGAATTGATTATTTAAACTTTTTACTTAATGGGATTATTTTAATTTAGCTGGATAGTAGATATAGATCCTTGCTCATACTCAATCTCTCTCCAGCTTGATAAGCAGTCCTAAAACTCTTATTTTGTTTTATCCTCTTCAAAATCCCATTTGTAATGAATTATCAGAGGGGTTCAATGGAGGTTATTTATCCTATACTCCATTCAATTTGAAACAGTTGCCATTTTTTCTGCAACATATATGAAACTTCTTAGCTTCTGTCCTTTTGTTTTTATTATTACCTCTATTTGTGATGTTATTCCATCTACACTAACCAATCAAAATCTTATCTAGAGTTTAGTAATCAACATATACAAAAATACAGCAATACAAATAAGATAAAACTACAAAAGACCTGAGAGTTCACTGATTTCTGTATTTCATTTTGAGGATGAAGAAGTTGAGGACAAATAAAGTTGTCACTTGCATAAGTTTATACAGTAAGGATCTGAAGTGGGATTCATACCCAGATTTTTCTAACTTTAAATTCAATGTTATATCTTCTACATGCCATTACCTCTTCATTGATGTTAAAACACATATATTTCCACTGGGACACTAATACATTGTTGGTGGAACTGTGAATGGATCCAACCATTCTGGAGAGTAACTTGGAGCTATGCTCAAAAAGTTATCAAACTATGCATACCTTTTGACACAGCAGTGTTTCTATTGGGTCTATATCCCAAAGAGATCTTAGAGGAGGGAAAGGGACCCACATGTGCAAGTATATTTGTGGCAGCCCTTTTTGTAGTAGCTAGAAACTGGAAACTTAATGGATGCCCATCAATTGGAGAGTGGCTGAATCAATTGTGGTATATGAATGTTATGGAATATTATTGCTTTGTAAGAAATGACCAGCAGGATGATTTCAGAGAGGCCTGGAGAGACTTGCATGAACTGATGCTGAGTGAAATCAGCAGAACCAGGAGACCATTATACACAGCAACAACATTATTACATGATGATCAATTCTGATGGACATGGCTCTCTGCAACAAAGAATTGTCTCAAACCTGTTCCAATTGTTCACTGAAGAAAACCATATACCCCCAGAGAGGGGGATATGAAATATGGACCACAACATAACATTTTCATGCTCTCTATTGATGTTTGCTTGCATTGTGTTTCCTTTCTCTGATTTTTTTTTCTTGTAGATAGGATTTTTCTTGCACAACTTGTCAAGTATTTCAACATTATTAACATGTAGTGGACTTCCTGCCATCTAGGGGAGGGGAAGGGACTGAGGGTAAAATTTGTAATGGAAAGCTTTGTAAAGATCAATGCTGGGGAACTACCCATATATATGTTATACAAATAAAAAGCGTTAATAAATAAAAATTTTTAAAAAAGAAAAATACTTTTTTAGAAAGCATTCTCTTCACAATTGGTGATTCAAGGCAATTCTAATAGACTTGTGATGGAAAGAGTCATCCACATCCAGAGAGAGAGCTATGGAGACTAGTAAAGCACAGTATTTTCACCTTTTGTTGTTGTTATTTGTTTACTTTTTTTCTCTTTTTATGTTTTTTCCCTTTTGATCTGTTTTTTTTGTCCATCATGATGAATATGGAAATTTGTTTAGAAGAATTGTGCATGTTTAATTTATATCAGATTACTTGCTTTCTTGAAGAGGGGCTAAGAGGGAAGAGAGGGAGAAAAATTTGGAACACAAGGTTTTGTAGAGGTGAACGTTGAAAACTATTTTTGCATGTATTTAGAAAAATAAAATACTATTAAAATTATAAAAAACCACATATATTTCCTTTTTAATGATAAGCAGCAAATTACAAAAATGGAAAGAGATGTGTGATGTTGCTTGCAATCATATCATCATGGTAATGTCATTTTGGGTTTTTTTTAGAACTTTAAAAGCTAAATTTTTATTGTTCAGTTGTCTTCACTCTTTGTTTTTGTTTTTATTTATTTATTTTTAACACATTTCTTTATGAATAATGTTGGGAGAAAAAAATCAGAATAAAAGGGAAAATCATGGGAGATAAAAAAATAGAAAAAAGAAATGAACATAGCATGTGATGGTTTATATTCAATCTCCATAATTCTTTTTCTGGATGTGGAAGGCATTTTCTATATGTTGGGGTAGCCAAGGGATAGCCTTGAATCACTGAACCACTGAGAAGAACCCCGTCTTTCATAATTATCACAAATTCTTGCTGTTATTGTGTATTCCCTGTTCTGCTTGTTTTGCAGAAATCAAATCACCAGTTCATGTAAATCTTTTCAGTTCCTTCTAAAATCAGTTTGTTCATTATTTTTTAGTAGATCAATAATATCCCATTACCTTCATATATCACAACTTATTCAGCCATTCCCCAGTTGATGGGCATCTAATCATTTTCCAATTCTTTCCTATCACAAAAAAGTTGCTTAGCATTATTCCTATAGACACTTTAAAGTAATCAAACATTCTATAAAATCCTTCAAACTCAATTGAGATAAAAAATATATACACATACATATGTACATAAATATATACATACATATTGATCAAGTCCATAGTGAGAAGAATCCAAGTTTTTCTATCCGTCTCTTTGTTGGAGATACAAGATAAAATAGGACCTAGTCTTTGACTTTGAGGAATTTACAATCTAATATGGGGCATAGGATATATACACATATGTAAAGGAATAAAACATGTAATAAGGGCAAAGGGAAAATTTCAAGAAAGTTTCCTTTCCAAAGGAAAGTTGGAGAATTTTACATCAATTTCAGTTGGGGAGGGTTTGGAAATTGGAAGTTTTTTATAAATAAGGTGGCTTGACAGAACGATTTTGAAGTACAATAGAAGAGACAAGGAAGTTCTCAGGATGGAAAATGACCTGTGCAAATTCATAAATCATAACAAAGAATGTCAAATTCAAAGAACAGAGAATCATCTAGTTTGAGTAAAATATAGTGTGTGAAGCCTGATTAATATAAGATAAATTTAGGAAGATTCGTGGGAGAATGAATATTAAGCATTTTCAATGCCAGACTACAAAGGATGGGTTTTGTCCTTTTGATTAAAAGCTCCCCCTGAAGGCTTTGAGCAGGGAATGACATGCTGAAATCTATGTCTTACACTAATAATTTTAGCAGTAATGAGAGACCACTTTCTTTTAGTTAAGATGGACTAGTTGGTTTTTCCTGAATTTTAGATTTATATTTCTTCCAAAGAAGTCAACAAATTTTTTTGTACATTCAACATAATTCTCATTTCAGTTTGAGCCAAAAAATAATTATTAGACATATATTATATCTGAAGCAATGTGCTAGTTTCTGGGTTACAAAGATAAAGCAAAACTAAAATTGGCATTCCCACAAAAAATTACTTATAATAAGTTCTCCAGGAAGTGAGAATGGTAGGATGCTAATGAGAGAACTCACAATAGGTAAAAAGAGAGACTTTTTTGAGTAGAATTAACTGAGTATAAAAAATATTAATGCTCAAAAATCTTCTCGTAGGCAGGGTCTGAAGAAATTTATTTTGAAGTAATTTCATATTGCATATGCTATAATAAGGAGATGTTCAAATTATTTAGTATATAGAAGCTCATAGAGGCACAATGCCCAACCTTTCCTACAAGATAGAAATGATTTGGTTCTAATTTCCCCTTTAACATAAGTAATATTAAAAGCTAGCATTAGAAACAATTGCATAAATTTTATTTCATATAATGTTAAAATGCCTTGAATTGGAGATGGAACCAAGATGGTAGAGAAAAAGCAGTGACTTGCCTGAGCTCTCTCCCAATCCCCTAACTTTACATAATTCCAAAAACAATTCTTGGAGCAGCAGAATCCATAAAAAGATGGGATTGAAATAATTAAGTCAACTTAAAAGTTCAGCAGGAAAAGTCTGTCACACTTGGGTGAGAGTGGAGCACAGTCCAGCATAGGCCAGGCCAGCACAGACCAGGCCCCAGAAAACCAAGAGTAGGCCTTGAAAGTCACTGAATGAGCAACAGTGACTGCTTTTAGAACAGTCAGCCCACAGAACATAAGGAGATCAACCAAATGGTCAGAAGGAGATTATAGAGATCTCTTTGCTGGCACTGGAGTACAGGACTCTGTTGCTTTGCCCATATTCAAATCCAGGGGGTAGAAGTCCCAGGATAAGGAGGAGCACTAGCACACAAGAATTTGCAGTCACAGTGAATCAAGAACTCTTGTTACAGTTCAAGGTCAGAAAAGAGTGTTTTTGTTCATTCACAGTCAGATTACAGGCTAGGAGAGTAGTAAACACCTTTCCTTATATCATAGCACTTTGGAAAAATTAAAAACTTACAAATGCTTAGAAGTATCTATGAAAAGAGCTGAAAATCTCTTGAAGCTTGGAACAGTGCCCAATCAATTGGACAAGCCTAGAAGCAAAACCGCACTTTAAGAGTTAAAAGTCAAGAAATGACTGGAAAAATAAGCAAATACAGAAAAAAAAAGATTCTAATCATAGAAAGTTACTATGATATCAAGGAAGATCAAAACTCATATTCAAAAGAGAGCAAAGTCAAAGCTCCGACATACAAAGCCTCAAAGAAAAACATGGGCTCAGGCCATGGAAGATTGCAAAAAGGATTTTGAAAATGTACAAATAGAGATGGATAAAAAATTGGGAAGAGAAATGAGAGTGATACAAAAAAAATCATAAAAAAAGTCAACAGTTTGATAAAGTAACACACACACACACACACAAATCCCAGAATAAGCCGAATGGTGAAAGAGGAAAAACTCCTCAAATTTTATTCTGCTTTGACAGAATCATAATGGGATCTTAGATTTAGGAAGGACTTCAGAGATTAGTTTACTTAGCCTTTGTCTAAAGTATAAATAGTTTCTCTAGCATCTCCATAAGATAGCCATTCAACTTCTGCTCCAGTAACTGGAAATTCAATCTCTACCAACACAATTCATTCCATTTCTCACAGCTCTAATTAATACTGTTTCCTTACTTAAATAGTCCTACTTATTGCCAGGAAGTTCTGCCTATAGACAGAATTTGACTCCAATAATATCCAAACTCATCAAGGAAAATTGTGGAATGCCTGAAATTTGTTGTTGTTTTTTCATTTTTTATTGTATTTCACTCTTTGTGACTTCTTTTTGTGGTTTTCTTGTTAAAGATACTGATGTACTTTGACATTTCCTTATCCAGATTATTTTACAGATTTAAAAAAAAATATTAGCACAGCTGGGCCTGGCATTTCTAATCAACCAGGGTTCAGTCAGTCTTCCCAGACTCAGACCCTGGACTCTTCACCTTGTCCAGGAGGCAAAAGTGTCTGCGGGTTCTGCTGATGCTCCAGCCTAACTCATCTGGCCCCCAGGGTTCCCCACCTGATGTTACTTCAGAGCTAGCCTGGAAGTGCTTGCACTTCACAAGGGTTAATCCCAGCCTGTATTTTTTTTTTCATTTCTTGTTGGGTTACACCAGGAGAACTTCTGTTTTGTTCCAAGTCTTCTTGATTTTTCATCAGTTTATGTTTGCCCTGAGGCACAATTTGTTCTATTTGTGGGAGAAATCTGAAGTTTGAAATTTAGCAACCTACTCCCCCATCTTTAGGCAAATAGGATTAAGTGATTTACCCAGGCTCACAGATATAATAAGTGTCTGAAGTAGGATTTGAGGTCTTCTTTGCTCAAGGTCCAGCACTCTCTACTGTGACACCTAGCTGCCATTGTACAAGAAAGGCCTGAATCAAAAGGCTTGTGTTTGAATTCTGGTTTTGTTGTAAACAGCTATGTAACATCAAGGAAACTGTTTATTCTAGCTGGATTTTTGTTTTATCTTCTTTTTCATGAGGGACTTCTATTACATCATCTCAAAAGCATTATTTAGTTCTGAATTTAATGATCTTTTGATTTCATTTTGTAAATTGAGAAGTAGAAGTACCAAAAGTCATGGGATTTTCTGTTCTGGATTTTTTTTTGTTTTATTTTTGTTTTTGTTTTTGTTTTGGTGTATATAACAGACCCAGAATTCTTTGTTCTAAGCACAATTCCTAGGCAGCAATCTTGTTCTATGATTCTGTTTTTAGAAGGCCTTTTTAAAAGTGTTTTATCTACTTTTTGTCTTTACACAAAGAGAAAGGTGAAAGCAGCAGCAGCAACAATAATAATGACTATAAATGAATTCTGTAAAATAGAAGTTATTATATAAACAACACAATTCAGACCTCTAGTACCATTTTTTTGCCCCAGTTTTTTTGTGCTGCTAAAAATCTATTTTCTACAGCCAGTCATGACACATTTTAGCAAATTCAGTGAGGAAAAACTAAACACATCACAGTTTTCATTGTACATATTGACTTTCAAATTTCAATGGACTTTTTAGGCTTGTGTCATCAACTTTACCACTTACTAACTAGCTGATGATTTATCACATTATTTATCTAAAATTCAATTTCCACATCTACAAAATGGGAATAATAGTGCTTACATTATTATTATACTTCCAAGTTTGTAAGGAAGGGATTTTCTAATTTTAATTTTCTTAATTAGCATAAGTTGTCATCATCAGTTGTGCTATTAATGAGTAAAAAAGCATTTATTTAGTTTTTACAGTGTGCAAAGAATTGTGCTAAGTACTAGGGATGCAAATAAAAAAGTAAGACTATCCCTGTTCTCAAGGAACTTACATTCTCATGGGGTTGAAAACATTTGGCTGCAAGTTAAGTGGAAAAATCCCATGGTCCTTAGGATATAATGCCAAAGCAAATATTAATGTCCCTTGTTAATATAATTTTCCCTAAAATTTTTTATCAGTTTCCTAGATTGTGTGACATATGAAAATTCTGAGAGATAATTTCTGGTTAATTTATCATTTTATTAATTAAGGCTAGCAAATAATTAGTAAAATGATGACCATTTGTTCTTTTCTTGTGAACCAAAGAACCATCATGGAGGCATCTTGACATATATAACCTTGAAAGAGCAGGGTGTTCCTGACAGGTAACTTTGATTAATAATTAATGAGAGAATTAATATTATAATGAGAGGTGGACCCATTCTAATGAGAGGCTGAGTATGCAACTCTAATCATGTTACTAATGGACAAAGAATCATCTCAAGGTAGAGTGCTCCTGCCTCAAGCAATCTATACAAAAGGAATCTACCACCCCATCAAGTCTGCCTGAGTAGAACACATTGGGCTGGAATTTATCTAGGTTAGATTATCATTTATTATAACTAAGTTTCCCCAGTTGGGTGGGGTCTTGAACATGATTGAGGAGAATGTAAAATCCAGTTTTATTATTAGCTGTTCTTCAAAAGATGATGCAGAGAATGGAGAAACAGAAAGTAAAAATCTTAATTTAAATTTATAATTGGTTATTAATATAACAGAAAAAATAATTTCTCTCAGTTAAACTATTTGATAGTGCCAAGGGCTTTGGTGATGAGAATTTTCTTTTCTGGGTCTTTAGTAGATATGGTTGCAACACTCAGGAAAAGAGTTGCCTGCAGGATGTTGACTTCAGGGATTTACCAGCAAGCAGGTTTAGTGATCTTCTATCAGACCTATAGAGAGGTGACAATATTCTCCTTCTCCTCACCTTCATCATCATCATCATCATCATCATCATAGCATTTTTATAACATTTTAAGATTTGCTAAGGACTTTTCAAATATCATGTTTGATTCTCACAGCAGTCTTAGGAAAGTGTTATTATTATTATTCAAATTTTGCAGATGAGAAATTTGGGATAAAGATTAAGTGACTTGTCCATGGTTATGCAGTAAGAATGCATTTGAACTTCTACCCCCAAGTCCAGTACTCTATCCACTGTGCCACCTAACTAATTTATCCAAGGATACAGAGGTAGTAAGTGAGAGAAAACATAACTCACATCCATATCTTCTTACTCCAAACACAATATACCAAATATTTTAGGTCATTATTTAGAAACCTCTTTGGCCAAGAATTCCAAATTCCAAGGCTAAAACATTATCTTTTACTGGCCCCAAAATTATGATTACTCATCTAAGAGACAATAGCTGTTTCTTCCCTTTTTAGGGCTAATTTTCTCAAGGTTTTTAACTGATTCTGTCTGGTAATTAGAAAATTTGTTATCAGCAAAAGCTCTTATATGCAAAATATTTCTTCCCCTTGTGACTCTTTACCCTTCAAATGCTCATTCAATTTTAGTCAAAAAAAAAGAAAAAGCCACAAAGGTATAAATCAGGATAGCAATTTTTGTTCAATTCATTGGAAAGTCCAAAACATGACTTTAAGGAACTGTATTTTATTGAGATCTAAAGTTCCAGTAAGAAGACCTGTTCACTTTGATGTGCCAGTCTTGTGCCAAACAGTAGTAGCCCTATTCCTGCTATCCTTTCTTTGAGGATAGGTACTTTGCTAGCTGTTCTCTTACTATAATAATAGTATGATGACTTCAACATTTCTTCTCATGAGAGCTTAAGATTATACTTATTGATTGGTTGTGTTAACAACATTGGCCACTGACCTCTGGAAACATGTCCATAAAATGCATTTGAAACATTAATATTTTCAGATAAACTTTTACTTAACTAAATTTAGAAAGTGATCAAGAGACATATTCTGTACTTCAGTAACAAAACTGCTAAATTTCCTTTGAAATAATAGAGATTGGGATGTTGTAGAAAGGGCATGGAACTGGGACAATTGGATTGAATTCTGGTGCTGCCATTAATAGGATATGTAACTTTGGATATATTACATCTTTCATGAGACCCTATTTTCTTCATGGGCCAAATGATTGATTTTAAATAAACATCATTTGTTCAGTTATTTTTCAGTTATGTATGATTCTCTGTGTTCCTATTTGATTTTTTTCTTGACAGATACTGGAGTGGATAACTATTTCCTTTTCCAGCTCACTTTATAGATGAGGAGACTAAGGCAAACAGGGTTAAGTGACTTGCCTAGGACTACACAGCTAATAAGATTCTGAGACCAGGTTTGAACTTAGGATGATGAGTCTTCCTGACTTTAGGCCTGGACCTCACTCCATTGTGCCATCTAGCTGCCCTTGGACTAGAAGAGCAACTCTCAATCTTATTTTTTTTTTTCCAAGTGTAGATGTGCATGTGGACATGTATGTCTCTTTGTGCATCTATGAGTGTATGTTTGTATGATGAGCAGAGCCTATGGATCTCTTTGCATAATGTTTTTAAATACAAAAACATATAATTGGATTTGGAAATTTGGAATCCAAAGAAAAGTATTTGACTCTTAACTCTGGCAATTTTTACCATAGAAAGGTCATTTCATAATGTCAAGTCTTCTGTTTTTTCTATAGAATAAAGGGGTTGGACTAAATAATCTTAAAGTTTCTTTTATTTCTAAAATGTCATCACAGGATCCTGGATTTAGAGCTATAAAGGGACTTTAGAGGCTATTTAGTCCCTTCATTTTAGAAATGAGAAACTGGTAAATAGGGAGTTTAGATTTGTCTAGGGTCATACAGATAGTAAGTGGCAATTTTAATAGTAAAATTTCATGAATGAAGTATGCTTGGAGAGAAGAAACTCCCTATGGCTAAGGTTTTATCTATAGAGCAGGATCCTCAAACTTCTTTTTCATAGGACTCATCTATACTCTCAGATATTATTGAGGATTCCCTTCCCTAGTGAGCTTTTTAAATGTGGTTTATATTTCTCCATATTTAGTAGAATTTAAGCATCTTAGAATTATTATGAAAATAGTTCTGATCTCATGTATCTCCCAAAAGAGATTTGGGAGGCCCCTAGACCACACTTTGAATATGATTGATCTAGAGTTTAGATTCCTTTTTACTTAATGCCAGCAACTACCCAGCAACCAGTTAGTATTAACCACTGTCTTCATGGAATCATTTGAAATATGATATGGAGGACAAACTTTGATATAAAACATTATCATTGCCTTCAAGGAGCTACTAATATGTTTGCCAAAACAAGGTCAACAAAAATACGAGATAACCTAGGACTTTTTGTGTAATGGTGTCAAAGTACTTCCAAAATATTATCCAAAGAAGGGATAGATAATAGCTTAGGGCTAAGCCATGATAAATCTGTGATTTGAATTCAGAATTTCCAATTTTGTACTCCTTCTAAGTAGGGAAATCCTCAGAGAGGAAACAGAATTGCATCTAAGTATTAAAAGATGGATAGGATTGGAATACATAGAAAGCCCATCTTCCTTACAGTTGAATCTCATAGTAATCCTATTCTCTATCAAAAGCACATGCACTGTTTTAAATCAAGGAAGGATGGGTAATGAGTACATAGCTATATGGTGCAGTAAGTGAATACATTGTTGTGTTTGGAAGACCTGAGTTCAAATCTAGTCTCAGGTACTATATGACACTGGGCAAGTCACTTCACCTTATCTGCTTTAGTTTTCCCAACTGTAAAGTGGTGATAAAAGTAGCTCCTACCACACAAAATTGTTTTAACTATCAAACTATCAAATTACTTTAAAATACACTTGCTATAGTATCTCCTATAGTCTCTCATAATAGCCATTTAATAAATACTTGCTTCCTTCTCCTTCTCTACTGAAAACAATTCTTATTGAATACACAAGGAAGTAAAGAAATGAATAATTGAGTAGATCCCAATAGTAATCGCTCTCATTCACATAGTAAGTTGTTTGTAAACATTTCAATTATTTAAACTTTTTCATATTAGTTATTTATGAATAAATTTCTCATCTTTCTCTCACCCCTATACTCCATTCGCCATAAGTGGTAAGCTTTTATATATGTGTACACCTATTAAAATGCTTTATATATTTATGCTTCTTTTTTTCTTTAGTCTAACAATTATTTATCTGATTTCTTCCAGGTCTGGAAGTCCACTAATTCAAAAGAACAAATGAATGAATGAATGATATTAAATAAATGAATGAATAGTCTTGTCTGATGAAAGCATTGTCCCAAGTGCTGGAGACATAAAAAGTAAAGTAAGAAATCATTATTCTCTCACATTCTAAGGGGGAATTTTAATATGGCATACAAGTCATATAGAAAGGTACAGTAATCCTTAAAATGTATTAATAAAGTAAATGACAAATGCATTTTCTTTAATCCCATTTCCATTAATGAAACTATATTTATTTCTGATACTGTACCATTTGACGGGGTCAAGAACTTTTGTGGCAAAAAAAAAAATGATCTTTTGTAATAGTGCCTACTGAGGTCTCTGGGGCTGCATCATCTGAAAATGAAAGAAAGAAAGAAAAAGAAAGAAAGTATTCACTAAGGATCCAATGGGAGATGATAGTTGAGGTGGTGACAATCTTCAGGCACATGTTGTCTCTTTATATCTCTCTCAGGACACCTTAATGCTTCAAGTAGACTGTCATAACTGCCTTGTTGGTAGCATCTGATTCACTGTTTGCAATGTTGGAGATCATGGACTTTCTCCACAGCATTTGCTTCCATTTATGATGCTGTGGGGAAAAGACTAGAAAATAGAGCTAATGGTGTGGGAAACACTTATCTTTCCTAAGTTCTTGGATTTATCCATCTATTAGTCGCAGATTGAAATTCTGAGATACAAATTTGGCAGGAGGCACTGAAAACTTAAGAGACATAATCACAAAAATGTTATGGGTTAGAAAGAGAACTAGAACTGAAGTGTTCCTGACTCCTAAGCCAATCCTCCACCTATTATGTCATGTCGCTTCTTATCATGTACACAGAGATAATAAATAAATAAATAATAAATTAATTAATTGCTGAATGATTAATTGAAGAAATGCCTGAATTCACATGGATGTCCAGTTCTGAGAGGGACAAGAACTTTTATTTATGGGGAAGAGTATTCACATGGCAGCAAAGGCCAGTGTCCCAGGATATTTCTATTTGATATCTATTATAATATTTTATTGTCATAAATTTAGAACTAGAAGGGAACTTAGAGGTCATCTGGTCCCATCTCTTCATTTTACACATGAGGAAACTGAGACCCAGAGAAAACATTATTATAATCAGTGACTTTCTCAGGGTGACACAGGAAACAAGTAGTGAATATGAGCTTTGGAATCGAATCCATGACTATGAATCAGACTTTTGAGGGATAGGGCTTTTCCAAATATCAAGCAGAACTTATTTTGGATTTTCTTTACTGTGAGAGCAAAGAAAGATGCTGGGCTCTAGACAGATCCAGTAGGTCTCCTTGGGCCTGGAAGAAGTGCATAACAAAGGTAAGTTTGGAGGCCCAGTTTCTCTGCTTCCTATCTTTGATTAGCCTGCATTTACCATCAACTCCTAATGGAGCCAAGGTCCAGAGGAGACTAGTCAAATTCTTTCTACCTTCAAAAGCACTCAAGATGTTTGATGGCTCTGAAATGTGTCCATTGCCCCCCCCCCAACCATTTGTCTTTATTGCTAATTAAGGACATATGTTTGCTGACTTCAATGGGAGTCCTGCTGCACAGTGAGCTACTGAGACAAGAGAAAGCAGGCATTTAGATGGCCTAAGAAAAATGGGGAAAGAGGGCTGGTGAAATGATAATTAAAATAAAGCATGTGTGAAGGGACCTGGGGTCACATAAGAGGAGGAGCTGCAAATGGAGAGAATTTGGCCTGGGTAGTTTATAGGCTGTGCAGTCTGTTCCTAGTTCTCTTAATAGTGTCCAGAGAGACCCACTAGACTATGGGTTCAGGACAGAAGGAAGTGATTCTGAATGGACATTGACAAGTTCGTCAGAGCTTAAAAGTGCAAGCTTAAAAAAAAATCTAGTTCATTACCCTTGTTTGACAAATGAAGAAACTGAGGCTCCCAAAGGGGGGAACAATTTTCCCAAGGTCATGGAGTAGTTTAGTTGGCAAAATTAGGAACAGGATGGTGCCACAATCTACCCACTCACCCCAATTTTCATTTCCCAACATTTTAAACCGTATGGTTGAGATTTATTTTCCTCCTGAAAATGACATCCAGGAAATAGAAGCTCTTTGCAAACTAGTTTATAGGGAATACTTCTGCATGTGAACTTGTTTGTGTGAAACCCAAACTCAATTTGTCTTTCTGTTTGAACTTTGTAAGTTGTCAAAGCCTAGCCTAGGCCTCTTTTTTTGCACTGAAACATTATTTTATTGCAAATGTGATATTGGTAATTTCTCCAAGTCCAATAGGCTGATTATTCTCTGTTCAATTTCTAAATATAATCCTGCACCAAGAGCATGCATAGTAGGTGCTTAATAAGTGCTTGATGATTGAGGGTGAAAGAAATGTTCAAATGTGGGAATGCTACATAAGTCAATCTCCATCTCCTCTCTCAGGACCTATGAAATTAACTATTTTCTGGACATGTATCCTCTCTTTGCTCAAGTTTCTCATTTATAAAAGTGGTACAGTAGTCTTTGAATCATCCAGTTCCAGAGTTGGAAAAGGCCTTGGTTATCACTTAATTCAATTTAAGTCTGAAAACCAGGGCTCATAAACAGCCTTTAGCTATTTAACAGGTATAAGTCAGATAGTCTTTGCTTGAAAACTTCCATTGAGTCAACAATAAGCATTTATTAATCCCTACTGCATATCAGTTACTGTGTTAAGCCCTAGGATACTTACTGGGTGTGAAGAAATGGAACCCACCATTTCTATTTTGGAATTTTTCTAATTTGGTACAATTTTTCACTTTAACATGTTGAGCCTAAATTTGCCTGTATACAAATTCTACTTTTGAATGTTAGTTTTATACTTTGGGATGAAATAGAAAACAATTAATTTTTATTTACTTCTTTCATATTTTTTCATATTTCACCTTTTAAGTGACTGAAGACACTATCATGCTGTCCTTCTAACTCTTTTCTTCCTACGCTAAAACAAATGCACACATACACACATACACAAATTTCTGGGCTAAATATCATCAGTTCCTTCAGCTGATATAAATATGGCTTGGATTAAAAGACCATTAGTTCTTGGATATCTTCTTTTGGAGATTTTCCAGGTTATCAAAGCTTTTTCTAAAATTCAGAAATCAGAACAAAGTGTGATTCTATCGATGTGGTCTGACTAGGAAACAATGCAATAATATGATCTTATTCCTAGAAGGCATACTTCTCTTGACAGCAGCCATAAATGGATTAACTTTGCATGTTGGGACCATAATGTCACATAATCAACTTTTATTGAGTCTGCTAAAACCCTTAAATGCTTCCCAACCCACTGGTATCCCAAAATGATTCCTCTTTATTATACTTGTGAAATCTTTCTCTATATTCCTCAAGTTGTTAGTGATTCCCTGGCTGACCTACTCAGAGATAGTCCCCTAAAACAGTCATGGGCTATTGATAAAAATACTGGATTTGGAGACAGAAAATGGGGTTCCAAATCCCAGTTCTTCTGCATATTAGCTGTATAAGTTCAGCAAAACCAGATAGACTTTCTGGGTCTCAGTTTCCTCATCAGAAAAATGAAGGAGTAGAAATGATAACACCACAGGTTCCAGTAAACTCTAAATTCTGATTTTATGAACCTATGATTGATTCTTTCAAATTCTAAATTGAATCTATTGTGTACAAATTTATCAGAGCTTTATGCTTAATTCACAATATTCCTCATTTTCCCACTTGTCCCCAAATAAACAATATATTTTCATATCCATTTCTCCTTTTGCATTCTCATTGATACTACTCTTGTGTAAGACTTCAACTCCTCTTGCTTGACTGTATTAATAGCCTTGTAGCTGGTTTTTCCCCTTTTTTAGTCTCTCTCTCTCTTCTATTATTAATAACTTAATCTTCCTGGAAAATGGACTTGAGCATGTCCATTTTAAAACTTTTTTTTATTTTTACAAACAAAAATTTAAAAAACTTTTATTATTCCACAATTTTTTCTATAAGATAGTGTTCAAAAACCTTGGCATTCAAGGCTCTCTACAATATATCTCTAACCTCTCTTTTCAAAGTTATTTATTACTACTCTTTTGATCTCTTCACTGTTTAAACTCTTTATACATGTGGTTTGGTGTATTGGAAAGATCTGAAATGAGAGGATTAGGTGCCAATCTGCTACTTATTGTTTTTCTAGGTCTCAGATTCCTCATCTGCAAAATGTGGAGTTTGGACAGAATTATCCCTAAGGTTTCTTCTAGTTCTGAATCCTATGTTCAGTCTGATGCCTTATTACCCCTATTTGGGATTTTCTTGACAAATATACTGGAGCAATCTGACATTTCCTTCTCCAGTTCATTATGTAGATGAGGAAACTTCCGCAAACAGGGATAAGTGACTTTTCCAAAGTCACACAGCTAAGCATCTGAAATCAAATTTGAATTCAGGAAGATTCATCTTTCTGATTCTAGGTCCAGTGCACTGTCCACTGAGCTACCTGTCTGCTAAATCCTTTTTCATGACTTAATACCCCTAGTGCATTGCAATCTGCTTGATTTCAGTGGAGGTGCCTCCTTTATCTTCAAATTTGGATGAATACTTAGAACAGTAACATGAGATGTATAAAGCTAAAAACATTTATTTTAGGTGCTTTCCAAAATGCTTTGTTGTGTTATATCAAAGTAGTGTAAAAACAGTATTATGATCATACTCATCTTACAGATAAGGATACTGCTTCAGAGAAGTTACTTAACTTATTCAAGATTGTTTCTATGTTACTGAAGCATTGAAGTTTTGTACTTATCAATTTCAGCACCCCAGGTAAAAGACTTTGCTTCTCTATACTATTTACATTTCTGGCTGAGAAATATGTTATTTTCCTGCTCACACATTTGTTAATGCAGGATTATACATGTAAGCAATGTATGATACATTGTTTTATTACTGAAATCAAACTAAATTTTTTTTTCTTACTACTAATAGGAATTGGTGGTGGAAAGTGAAAAAATCAAGAGAGAGACATTTATAACATGAAAATATGCTTGTTTTATTCTATAAATTAAAAATAAAAAGGAATATTTGCCAAGGCCTTATAAAAACATATCTTCCTTTTCCTTTCACACTCAAGTTCAAATCAAGTAATGGCCATCAAGGTATTGAACCTTTTTCAAATTTCTTCACATGGATTATGAAATAATAGAATCTCTAAACTATCCAATTTAACCATTGCATTAGTAGGAATCCTTTCTGAAGCATTTCTGACAAGTGGTCATCCAGTATGTGCTAGAAGACTCATGGAAATAAGGAAATCACTACTAATCAAAAAACAAAATAAAACAAAACAAAACAAACTCCAACCCAATTTCTACTCTTGGACAGCTCTAATTAAGAGGAAGTTTTTCCTTAAATGGAAACAAAAATCTAGCTCCTGTTAGCTGTCACCCATTGTTCCCAGTTTTACCCCTCTAGAGCCAAACAGAGTAAGCCTAATCCCTCTTCCACATGACAAGTCTTCAATTATTTGTTAGTATTTATACCAGTACAGACTGGCTGAAAGAAATTGTCAGTTATATTTCAGATATCCTTTGAATTCTTTCTCCATATCTATGTGGATGTGAAATGTTCACTGCTTTTTTCATTCTTTTAACCTTCAGGTTGTCAACTTCTAAAGGAACAGGACAATGTCTATTTTGTCTTATTGTTTTTATCTTCTGCTTGGAACAGTGCGTAATTCCTTAGTATACCCTCTGTTTTCTTTTTTCTCTTTTTAAAATTTATTTTATTTTCAATTTACAGAATATATTTCCATAATACAATACAATTAAAAAATATATATGATTGCATATGAAATTACCATGTATGGCTTGAGCCTCAAAATTTTATGATTACTCTGCCATCTTCCCAGAATGCCTTTCTGCTTTGTGATTCATGAGCTATATAGCTAGGCTCCCAATTAGTGCAAATAATGAATACCCTGAAATGGTCACATTGTGAAAATTCACACTGCTTATTTCCTTTTGTCTGGAAACAATTACTACAGCTTACATGATTATAACTTCAAATAGTGCAAAATCTCCTACATGCCACCATGCCAGAGGATTCATTATTCCCATTAATCATCTAATTGCATTCCTGAGAAAACTTGGAAAAAAATCTCCTAACTCATATTGGCTACATTTTTTCACCCCAAAGTAAGGTTGTTTTTTAATTGTTTGTTTTTCCCCATCCCACTCAGCATCTTCCCACACCTTTTATATATGGTCAAAACATAGTAGATTCTCTTTGAATGTTTCCAGTTAATGTTATTTATGAATTATTCTTTAATCATAAATTATTTGGAAGTTAGAGTTGCTGGACAAATAGCATGCTTGACTTGGAATCAGGAGGAGCTCCCATATTTGTAATCCCCAACAAGATGCATAATTCTTTCAACTTCAGACAATTCTCTAAATTTACTCAGAGATTCTTTCACCTCTGGTTGATGAGCTTATATCTTTGTTACCACTACAATATGACTCACTCCTATTACCATTGCTACTACCTGCTCCTACTTCTATCAGCACCATTACCATCATCACCACCACTACTACTGTTACTACCACGACCACCACCATCACTACAACTACAATGAAATATATAATTTCAATGACTCACTCCTACTACAATTACTACTACTGTTCCTCCTACTCCTGCTTCTATGAAAACCATTAGCACCAGCACTAGCACCAGTACCAGTACCACTACTACTACTGCTACCACTACTTTGATATCAGTAGTTCAAAATAATTAGATTCTTTCTAAATTATAGATATTTTATTTTATATATTTTTATATAATTTATATATATATATGATTCTGAGAAGGGGTCTTTAGGTTTTTCCAGAAAGCAAAAAGGGTCCAAGATACAAGAAAAGTTAAGAATCTCTGATAGAGAATCAATTATGGAATGAATACTTCTGTTCATACTGATAAAACCCAGCAATATGAGACACTGATGATATCTTTGTAGTATATGCCTCTATTCTGGGACTTCATTGCAATTGGGAAGAGCAAATGACCTTTCCTAAAATCCCTGTTGTGATCACATGCAGATGTGTACATATACAAGAAGTCATTTAACCTCTTGGAGTCTCAGTTTCTTCATCTGTCATATGGGGATAATCATCTCTGCCCTGCTGACCTCACAGAACTATTATGAGGATCTAATTAGATAACATGTGTTGGATTGCTTTATAATGTGTAAAGTACTATCTAAATATGAGGGAATGTTATTATTCCAGATAATTAGGGGCTAGGTAGCTTCCTCTGATGATAGAAATCTACGACTATGAAAGGAATTCCCTCTTTTCTTTTAAAGTATGAGATTCATATTTCTAAGATATCTTTTTATATTTCAAGCTCCAGTGATTCCCCAAGTTTTGTTTCATAGCCTGTATTATCTCTAAAGATTTCAAGTGTTGGCGAATTTTCAACAAAGCCATACAAAATTAATTTTTCTGCATTCATTATTATAATTAAAATGATAGAAACACAATTATAAATATCAGAATAAAAAGAAATATAAATAGTAAAAGCAAATTGATATTAATTTATCATGGAAACTATGTATGTGTGTATATATACACCCTATATATATGTATGTACATGCACTTAAATATATATGTATATATTTATGCATATGTGTCATATGCATTGTCTTGATATTTTGGGAAGAGAGAGAAAAGGAGCATTCACTAAAATTCCAATCTTTTCATTTTAGTTTCCACATCTGTGAAATCACGAGTTTTGGGATAAATAATCCCAAATTTCCTGATAGTTCTAACATTTTATATTCTAAGACTCTTCTATCTCAAACTATCTTTATTCTTCAGGTCCCTTCAATCGTTGATAATCTATGAATCTATGAATCCGAGCTAAACCAACAAGAATTCAGTCTGGACAAACTAAAAATAAGGGACTGGGTGAGAAAAGGAGGCCCATTCACTTCCAATCTGAAGTTAAAAGGATTTTCCATTCCAAATTTGGCATTTGGGGAAGATGTGAACACCTTCTCAGCTACAATCATAGGCGTGCACTTCCACAATGATAAACTAATGCATATTAACCACACTCACATAAACACTTGCTATTCACCCTAAAATGTAACAACCAGATTATATATATGTGTGTGTTCACACAGAAGGAAGTCAGACATTGGAAATGCTGACGCTACCCCCCACATTGCTCTCAAATACCCACCCAGGGGCCCTGTGTGGATTAGTCCCCATGTCATCTTTGGAGAAGGGGGTCAGAGGCAAGCAGACCACTTGTCCTCTGGGGGCTTTGTATATTCCTCCTGCCCATGAAGCCCCCAGATTTAGCTAGGCTACGTGGGAAGCTAACCACGGGAGGAATGTTTTTCTACTTAGCAAAGAAGATCCGGCTCCTTTGAAAACAGACTTTATGCTCAGAAGTCCTAATGCATTCCACATTTGGTCATTAAATCCTAATTGGTAGCATGCTGGGGAAGGTATCGAGCCAGTTCTGGTAGCATTTCCTGGGTCACATCACTGCAAGAACTAGCTTGCCCTCCATGCCCCTACATGACCTGCCCTTTTGAACCCTTAATCCCACTACTGGTCAAAAGGCATTAGTAGCTCAATTTACTCCTGAAACCACAGGAATTTTCCCTTTGGTCCTTCACCAGCACCCTCCCCCCTTCTTTCTGTCATCCCCACCCCTATTCTCAAAACCCCCTCTCCATCCCCCCATCCCAACCTCCTTATTTGTTGTTCTTCCCCTCTTTCTTGGTTAAGGAAGCAGGATGTCTTGTGGAGGCTTAATTGAAGGGCTCCAAAAAAAAAAACTTGAAACTTTTATGATGAAACAATTGTCCTTGGTAAATGTCAGACCTTGTATTTTATGATATTTATGACCTTTTCTGCATTAGTCTGCTGTTTCCCTGAAAAATTATGATCCTGGTTAACCAGGTCAGTTTTCTACATACATATATACATACACACATGTGTATATGTATATGTATCTATAACTACATAAGTATTTGTGTGTGTGTGTGTGTGTGTGTTTATTACTAGCCTATGCAGAAAGAAAACCTGACTGTTTTCCCTGGTTCTACCCACATCTAGCTATTTGTCATGTTGTACTTGGAGTATACCCCCACCAGGCACCAAGAAGTAACTATGGAGATAAGATAAAGGCAAAATAATCCCATTTAAAAATTAATGGCTGGGGTTTTTTTTTCTTCTGATCACAAAGCCACAAACCTGTCTAAGAATTAAAGGGAATCATTCCTCCCTACTCTCTTAGATTCTGACACATTTTTCATACAGTTTCTTCATCTGAAAAATGAAAAGGTTGGTCTAAATAATGTCTAATATCTTTTTGAATTTGGTGATACTTTAAATCTACTTTTTTCCCTTTTCTTAGTTAAATTCATTGTTGTCTAATCTCATAATTGATCCTTTCTTAATTCCCCAATGGTCCTCAGTATCTGCTTCCCTGTTTTCTTTTCTTTATTTATTTTAATGAAATTAAATCCTGTTTATTTCCTTCCAGAGTATGACAGAATCAGATGTCTCAGAGTTGGAAGGTACCATCTAGTCCAACCTAGATTTGAAAAAAGAAGGGAAAAAAAGGATGAGTGGTATACCATATTGGGGGGGAGATGGTTACTTTTCTCTTGCTGGAAAACATCTAGTAAATGAAACCCATTTTCTCCAAAGGAAGCCCATTCCTCTCTCTTTGAGGATTGATATTGTTTGGTTGGGGGTGGGGTGGGGGAGAAGATGGGGAAAGGGAGACATGCTAACCTATGTTGTCTCTGTTTGGATGCTCTGATTTAGGATGCTTTTTTGGGGGGGAAACAAACAAAACAAAGAACTCTGGAAGCTGTGTTTAAGTGTACATGACTGGAATAGATTCATAGTGATTGATTGTAATGAGAAAACAATGAGTTCAAATGGAAGCATACTTTCTTCTTGAGATATCTGAATCACTCTCTCCTTCCCAACCACTACCATTAGCAAAAAATTATCTATCTAGTTACTGCATTTTGAGGAATATGGGAGGGAATTACAGAATGTGAGAATTTCATAGGATTCCCCTATTTCTGGCACAATCAGTACTCATACATTGTATAAAGAAGAATGAGGTCAGACTTAATGTTGCTATAAAACCTTTCCTTGATCAAGTATAATTCTAAGTATGGCATAATCAATATCAGGACCCAGTATCTTAATTGCCTGGTTGAATTACTGCAAAGATGGATGAGTCAAGCAATTTGATCCTTAGAGCTGAATCTTCTTTACTAGGTTCTGCTACTGCAGCTCAAACCAACTTCTCTTGACTAGAATGCTCTCTCTCCTCTGCTCCAACTACTGACCTCCCTCCCTGGTATTAAAATCCCTTCATAATTTCACCTTTCCCACTCCTTGGATTTTAAGCCATTTTATACCTTACTTTCCTTTCCATTCTTTACAATCCAGTGACATTGAACTCCTTGTTGCTCTGAACAAGACATATCATCACTACTCTCGCATCATTTTTGCTGTCTGTCATTCGTGTTTGGAGAATTTTCCTCTCTCTGTCTCTGTCTCTCTGTCTCTGTCTCTCTCTGTCTCTCTCTCTGTGTCTCTCTCTCTGTGTCTCTCTCACTTTCCTCACCTCTGCTTCCTGACTTCTTTGAATTCCTTTGAGTACGAACAAAAATTCTGTCTCCCACACTATATCCTTTTAAACCTGCCTTCCATCTTATAATTATTCTCTATTTTTTCTATACATAGCTTGTTTGTATTTTTTGTTTTATTTTGTTTGCTTTTTTAAGCTCCTTGAGGACAAGAACATTTTTTTTTTGCTTCTTTCAGTATTTCTCAGTACTTAGTACACTGAATAGTCCATAGCCAATGTTGAATAAATGCTTGAATGACTTTTTCAGAATCTAAAGGAGTGGGGGGAGAGAGATAGACAGAGAGGCACAGAGAGAGACAGAAACAGAGGCAGAGACAGAGAGAGACACAAAGAAAGAAGGAAGGATGAAGAGATGGAGGGAGGAAGAGACAGGATGAGGAAGGACAGGAAGAGAAGAAGAAGGAAAGAGGGAGAGGGAGAGAGGGAAAGAGAGAGGGGAAGAGGGAGTGAGAGAGGCATTCTATTTATTTGTACATTTTGTACACACACCAAAGATCCCTACATATGTCTAGAAACAGACTCACCAAACCTCCCTGTGGATGCACTAAGAATTGGGCATTCATTGGTTTGTTTCTCATGTGAAAACTAAATATACATAATTGCAATTTCTACTCATTTTTCCTAGTTCTGCTTTTTGGGATCAGATAAAATAAAAATCATCACTTTTCACATAGCAACATTTAAAATACTTGAAGACAGTTATTTTATGACTTCTGAGTCTTTTCTTCTCAAGGTTCCCCATAGTTCTTGTGACAACTATTCTGTGACCTCTGTTTTTCTCCATATTCCCCCAAGTTCTTTCAAATGATCCTTCTATGCCATGAACTTGAGGTGCTTCCATGTTCCTTTTACCCTATTCTTGATAGTCTCCAGCTTATCAATGTCCTTCCAAAAAAACAGCAGATATTGTTTGACTAGAACCAAATTCCCAATTCCATTTTCTTTAAGCTATGGATTTCTGATTTTATATTTACAAATATATGTTGATCTAGTCCCTTCAACTGAATGATGAGAAAATGGAGGCTCTAGTTGGAAATTGAGTTGTTCAAAGTCATGTGGCTAAGATGAAGTCAACCTAGAATTTGAATTTTAGTAAAGTATTTCTCTCTCTTCCAGGTTGCTTATTACTGAAACTAAGTGTCTTTGACTTTTATCTATCTATCCATCCATCCATTTATTTATTTAGAAGGCAATTAGGGTTAAGTGACTTGCCTAGGGTCACACAACTAGTTAGTGTCTGATACTAAATTTTATCTTAGGTCCTCCAGACTCCAGGCTAAGGTTCTATCTCCTGTGCCACTTAACTGCACTATGTCTATGAAATTTAGAGCAATGTTCATCTTAATTATTATTATTAACCAATTATTATCCTTAACCAATATTAATTAATATTATGCACATGCATAATAAGGCAAGTTTGAGCCAGGTTGAATCCCTCTTAGTTAGGTATTCAGTATTACTGCAAAATTAAACAATGAAAGACATTTTAACAGAATTTTTACTTAATCTTAGTATAGAAAATATATTCACCAAGTAACAATAGCAGTTGGCTTGGGTAGACTACCAGTTTATCCTTTCATCTCTGCCCCACCCCATCCCTAAGACTGAGCTAAATCTAGGTATAGAAGGGAAGGGTGTGGTGTCTCATATGGCCTTGGGGATACTGTCAAATTGAAGATCTAAGAGGGACAGCCTGACTTGAACCTTAACCCCCAAACCAATTAAGTAAAGGCATAGTTTTGTGTCTTTTTAGAGGCAAAAAACAAATAGAGAGGGAACTCTAGAAGCTGATACTCTTTACAACATGCTTATTTGATGATCTACCTAGAAGAAATAACATCATTATTCAGCCAAATAGAAGGCTTTGGATCCTGGGATCACAGAATTAGAGCTTAACAAAAGCCTAACCCCATCATTTTGCAGATAAAATAAAAAAATAAAGCCCCAGAAAATTTAACTAATTTGTTCATGTTGACACACACAGTAAACTTCATAGATTTGAACTAAGATGCTGTGACCTCACTCCCAGCCCCCCAGTCCAAGATTCTTTTTAAGTAGAACTTAATTAGTTTCTTATGCATAGATAACTAATATCCCTCAGTTAAGACAAGTACCTATAAACACTGTGTTAACCCTTTCTCTCCTAAAAAATGTTCAAGAAAGATTCAAATTTCCTCAGGTAACTAAATAGTTAAATTTCATCATATCCCAGTTCCTTGATATAAAATGAACAAATACCTTGCCTGAAACCATTTAGGGAAAAGGCTGTGGTTGCTACAGAAACCAGAAAATCATGAAATATTCGTCCTGAATCCCTCCTGCCAGAGAAACACATTAAAAGATTCCAAATGAATTACTTTATTCATTCAACATTCTCTAAACATTTATTAAGCACCTGTTGTGTATAGAACACTGTGGGAGGTGGTAGGGAACATGCAAAATTCAAGTTACATTTTTCCTTCATGGAATTTATATCCTAGTAGAGAGACAGACAACTTGCAGACACACAATTGTAATTAAGGCTATGTACATGAAAAAACCCTGTGATTCAAAGAATATGGCCATATTCTTTGTCTCTTTTCTTTTTTAAAATTTTCAATAGTATTTTATTTTTACATTTACACAAACAATAGTTTTCAACATTCATTTTTATTAGATTTTCAGTTACAATTTTTTTTCTCTTTTTCCCTTCCCTTTCCCCTCCCCAAGACAGCAAATAATTTGATATAGGTTATATATACACAACCATTTTAAATATAATCCCATATTTATCATATTGTGAAAGAAAAATCAGAACAAAAGAGAAAAAAGAGAGAAAAATCAAACAAACAAACAAAGAAAAAAAGTGAAAATAGTGTGCTTCAATCCTTACTCAGTCTCCATAATTCTTCTTCTGGATGTGGATCATTGCTTGTTGAGAAGATCTAAGTCTATCATTTTTATCAAAAGATAGTCATTTACAACAGGGAAAAGGAAAATCACAGAAGGTTTATTGATGGAGGTGGTATTTGAGTTGAGCTTTAAAGGACAAGTAGGTATTATCCAGATTCTAAGTAAGAGAGGAAGGACATCCTAAACACAAGAAACAGCATGCATATAAATTCACAGAGTTAATTAATGAAAGGGTATCTTCAAGGAAACAAAGTAAAATTAAGTTGGATTGGGATATACAGTGAAAGAACAGATTTAATATAAGATGAAGCAAGAAAAGGAGGGGAATATAAGGTTGTTGGGACCTTGATTATTAGATAAAGGAGTATAAAACTTGTTCAGTAAATAATAGAAAACTGTTGAAGAAATCTTGGGCAGAAGAGTAATATGACCAAATATACACCTTAAAAAAAATGTTATTTTGGTAGTGGCCCAAATGTAGATGGGGCCTGTGAGTAGGCACCTTCAGAAGTCATAGGATCATAGACTTAGAACCGCAATGGATCCTAAAGCCTGAGTCCATGTGCTGATTTTACAAATGAGAAAACTGAGGCATTAAGAGATTAGCCTTACCATGTCATAGGATTAGGTATCTCATGGGGATTTGAATTCAGGTCTACCTGAAGTAATAAAGGGTTGTGCTGTGGTAGTGAGTATGGGCAGAGAAAGGGGGATAGATATTAGTAATTGACAACAACAATAACAACCAGCATTTGTATAGCATTTTAATGTTTCAAAGTATTTGTCATTTCATTTGATCTGGAGATGCTGTATGAATTGCATCACCTAGCTGGTGGTGGAATGGATACAACTTTTTGACACAGCCTGGAAGCATATATACATACATATATATATATATATATATATATATATATATATATATATATAT